>WBNQ01090469.1:0-18073 GCA_013401375.1 Spizella passerina | reverse complement strand
GCTAGACTGCAGTCCACATATGTCGTAAAAGAGATTTCTTTGCACTTCCAGTAGACAGATACATTACTACCCTCGGGAAATTAAAACAAGCAAAATCTTCCTTTTGATTTCACTGAGGTTGCATCATGTTCTTCCTGAGAATGACAGGGTTCATAATTTTTTCCAGTGACAAATATGATTACTCAGTTCCTGTTCTTCCATCAGTGTTCTGCAGTCTAGCTCCCATGAAGTGTAATGGGATGAACTGTTATTTATCATGAAGGCAGATGATTTGGTTGTGCTCTTTTAAGGATTTTTGTCTTCAAAATAAATTCTGTGACAACCTCACTTCAAGAAAGCTTCACCATTAATGCCACTGCAAGTGATAGGTGTGATATTCCAAGCACCTGTGCTTGGTGTAGTAGTTCTTCTTGAGGTGATGGAATCTGAGTGTGCTGAGCCCTGCTGTAAAAATGTTTGCTTAAAACATAGTGGGAATTATCTTGCCTTTGTAGTGCAGGAGCACAGCTTCCAAAACCCTTTCTTTTGGCTTTGAACACTTGAAAAGAATTAGTCATGAAACTTCAGATAATATCTTTTAATTTAATGCACCATGGGCAGAGCTATTAAAGGGCCCAGTTTATGAGTAGGCTTGGACAGCTCCCTCATTCAACCAGTGGCATCTGTTTGTTCTTCAGTCCTGAATTTAGACAGCTCTTGCTGTAACTTACTATAAATTTTCCCATCCTCACAGATAAGATAAAAGCTAAGTAGGAGATATAAGCAATATTATACTTTTCCTTGAAAATGGAGCATGGTCTGAGCCCTGGTCAGTTGGCTCTACACACACAGGGTTAAAAGTACAGCCTGCCCTGTCAGCAGCCAGAAGACACAAGGAAGTTTTTGTGGTTTACACTCAAGTTCAAAGTAAGCCTTCCCAGATTCTTTCCAAGTTAAACAACATGCAGGGAAGAGTTCAAGATTCTGGTTTTTTGCTCTTCACTGATCAGTAGAGAAGATCACAGCCTGTGGCTGCTTATGGTAGAAGGCAAACCCAAAAGTTTAAACATTGCTCTCTCTGGTAGTTGTCTTTTCTCTGAGAATTTATTTGAAGTTCATCTTCAGTCTATACTAAACAAACCTTGAAAGACATAGTTTATTGGCAAAGTCTCATTTTAGAGATTTAAATTATAGCCTAGCTTAAGTGACTGTCTGTAGTTCCTACTCATTAACTTTCTATGTGGGTCTTCAGTTTGCTTTATTATTAAACACTTACTTTGGTATGCAAAATGTGAAATACAACTAGTCACATGTTTATCTGAGTCAGTGGCAGACTGAAAGTTCAAATGTGCATCAGTTTGTGTGAGTGGAGTCCAAGAAGAACCTTTTCCATCATTTCATCCTTAATTCTTCCATATTTTGAGCAAGTCAGAGGTGATGGCTTTGCAAACTGCTCCACACAGATGATCCTTGCACTGAGGCATTTTTAGATTCCCTGTCCCCTGGTACTTGCACTTATATCTTGTGTTCCTACAAACTTATTCCTCTTAATTAATGCTTCCTCCTAATTCCTTGCTGACACTCTACCCTGTCTGAAGAATGACTTTCTGTGTGTGTGCAGTAGCAGCACCTTGGGTCCCTGCTCAATGAAGTGATTATTCATATATGATCATTCAGATCATATATGAATAGACATTTTAGTGATATGCTAATTTTTAATTAAATGAGGAATTAATACGCTTGAAATTGCTTGAGAACTTTAATTTTCTGTTTAAATTAGAAAAATCCAATAACAATATCTAATCTGAGTGAAGGACATTAGAAAACTTTTAAGAATTTTGGAGGTGTAATGGACCTTATTTTAGTAAATATCTACCAGTGACTTTGAGGGTTCTTCTATTTAATAGGGATAGGCAGGAATCTGGATGGCAAGCAGCAAAGAAAGAGGGAATTCATAAATGTGGAGTGAAAACCTGTCTCCACTATTTTCCAAGGGCAAAGTGGGAATCAAGAACCTGAATAACTGTCTGGTTTCTTGTCTGAGGACTACTTGCCTGCAAGCTTGTGGTGATGCACCAGATTCTTAGTAATTGCATATTTTTTTCTTAACATTTTGGAGGGACCATAGGCCATCAGCAGCTGCAGCTGGGATTTCAATCTCTCAATGTCTCAGATTACACTTTTCCAACAAGAAATCACTGAGTGATCGCAGCTGAACAGCTTTTGAGGTTTAATTTTTGGTGTACTGTGAACACTGCAGACACAAAATTTAGGATGGATTAGTCAGTGTATTGTCATGAGATACCACAGCACACTGTTCTGACCTCGTCTGTCCTGTCTCTGCTCCCACTGAGCTGGGTGGCACTGTCCCCTTGGCCTCAGTGGTGCATGGCAAGGCTGGCTTTGGTGGCAGTGGGGTGGCCATGGCCCCACTGTGTGTCAGCAGAGACCATCCACAGGCATGGCCTTGCCAGCTCTGGTGACCAGCAGCTCTGTGGTTATGAAACATCCCCTTCATGAAGGCACAACTCATGCCCTGAGCTGCTGCACTTTCTTTACCCCAGAGAAACGTGCTGCACCATCATCATTACCGGCCATTAAATTTGTGCTTCATCCACACCAAAACAATAACAGCAAATTAACAGTCATTTGATGTAAGAATAAATGTCATGTTTGCTTCCAGTTGCTTAACAGTGCTGTAAACTAAAAGGATTTTACAAGTCCCAAAAAAGTAGAGCTTTACTTTTTTGTTTGCCAAGCAGCACTATAATGCCATAGAGTGTGCTTCAGGGAAATAAACCAGGAGGAGATGAATGGAACATAGTGAGCATTTGAAAAAAGAAGTGGAAAAATGAATATGGAAAAATCCTAAGTGTGTCTTGGAATTTGGTGAAGTGACTATGGCATTATAGATCCATGACTTGATAATCCAACCTTGTTTGCATAAAAATGCTGTGGCATGTTACCTGTGGGAAAAGTTTGCGATTGAAAGCCGAATTTCAACATCTCTTTTTGTCACTGATATATGCAGGATTTTTTGACTTAACCATAATGTTTTTGTCTGGTCCTGCTTTGAGATAATTTAAACTCTACTGAATTATGTATTCCTAGTTTCAGGGGCAGGCTACGAGCCATAGCATTTAACTTTTAAAACACTTGATCAATAGATTATTCAGTTAAGGCTATGCAAAACACATGGCAAAATTCTAGATGTTCTTATCCTTTGATTTTCTTTTTTAAAGCATCATCAAAAGAGAAGTTTTCACTTCAAAGTAGGGCATCTTAATCTGATATCTATCGGATAGTAATTTTTGATGAGTTGTTAGGAGTCTGAGCCAATATACTATGTTGAAAAAGAATGGGTTTTACAAAAACATATATTTAAAACTGTTGGATTAACAAGTCATTCTGGACAAGCTTTTATGCTTGAAATACTCTACTTTGCTTTCCATTTTTCTTTTATCTGCTTTCTTTGCTCTTCCCCTTGGAGGCAGTGAAAGTGGTCGGAGCACTCCAAGCTTATCCATGTACTCTGACAGCAAATCTTCACCTTCTGTCTATCAGCAGGCTCCTAGGCATTTCCATATTCCAGGTAGGCATTAACTGCTTAGCCTTTGATCTTCAATTTCTAGCACCTGTTTGTTCTCTTCTGAATGTAATATATTTTTTTTTTTGGCATTGATTTGTGAATTTTGAAGTGCAGAAAGAGAAAATGTCTACTAAGTGAATATCTGTTGTTAAACTTCATCTCAGAAATAAAAGAAAGCCATGTGCTCATGTACCTATATGTTAAAAAAATTGCTTTACAGAAGGAACAGAATGAAAAATGTTACCAACAGTACAAAGTTATAGCAGCACTGGGTTAGTGGCTGAACTAGATGATCTTAGATGTCTTTTACAGCTTTAATGATTCTATGATCCTATGGTTTACAGTGCCATAACTGCATAGATGTATTGAATTTGTGTGCAGGAGGAATGACTGAAGGGGTTTTTGTTGTTTGGTTGTTTTTTTTTTTCTTATCAGTCACTTATCTGAATTTAAGTAATAGTAACATAAACTTTAAAAGAAGCTGGAAGGCTTCAGAACTGCAGGAGATTCATTGTGGCAGTCTTTGTATATGTACTGTACTGTTTTCAAGTTCAGTCAACAAGCACATTAAAGTTACATCCACACCATTTAGCGTTTTGACTGCTAAACACATCTACATCCTCACTGTAATCCTTTGTTTATTCACATTTAGCTTCTGTGGTTAATGTTTCTGTAAACAGACCACAATTAGGAATTCTATCTGCCACAGTACTGAGTAAATCTGATGTCTGTGATTTTGGGAACCTTGACTGTGGCTCTAAGTGCTTCCAGAAAATTCCTGGAAGGCCAAGTTAGCTATGCAATTCAAAGTAAAGACAAATTATAGGATTTCCTAAAAGAATAAATTGGATTTTCAGTATAAACATTCATACCTGAACATGTACACTATTTATAAAGAATGGAGAAAATCCTTTTCCAAGTGTGACAGTTGTAGTAGTCTGCTGTACTCCTACATGAATTTTCAATAGTGGCAAGTGTGCCAGTTTCTTTTTTGCTGATTATGAAGTATATTCTGGTGGTGCAGATGAAACCACCTTCATATCACCCAATGGATGCCAACTCAAGTTGTCTTTAGAGCATTTTGTGGGACTTAGGGGGAATATGTTGCACAGGTAGGTTAAAGGTTTTCAGCATATGATGGATAAAGTTCCATTCTCTTTTAATAACCAGTGAATGGCAAACCACTCAATGAATGCATAGTTTTTGCTGAAGTTTTTGCATTGTTACGTTGCTGAGAGGGGACAAGAGCAGTGTGCTCTGAACTTCTTGCTTACTCTTTCATTCTTTCCTTTCTCTTTCCTCTTCCTCAGACACTGGCGCAAAAGATAACATCTATAGGAAACCTCCTATCTACAAACAGCATGGTACAGTCTGCTTTTCTCTGTTGCAGTTTTATCTATGTGTCTTTGCAAAAAATTTGTATTGACTCCCAAGTTCATTTGCTGTAGTCTTTGCATTTCATTATGTCCCTATAACCTCAAATAGAAAAGGAGAAAAAGTGACATGAAAATTAAATAACATAAAATAGCATAACATGGTGTCCAAGGATACAGTGAGTTGTCCAGAAGTGGGATACTGGTATTTTGATATGTTGTGATGATTCAGAACTGATAATAAGTGCCACATAAAGTGTTGTGCTACACCTTGATTGCTGTTCCATGCCCTGTTTGCCCTCTCCTGCCTTTCTGTGCTGCTCCTCAATATAAATCATTAGATGTAACTTCTCAGGCTGAGCAAAAAAAAAAGAACGACAGACAGCTAACAAAGTTTAATAGTGTGATGGTGTTTGGAAAAATCATGAACAAATGCAAAGTAACAATATCTAGTGTAAGTCAGCATAGTTTCACTCATTTACAGAAGCTGATGATAGGACTGATATCCTGTATCCTGGCTGTGCAATTTAATTTTATAGATAGTTTTGGTTTGTAAAGAGGATTCTAAGCAACAGCTTTATGTTTGGAGACTGGGCATTTTTAATCAGTTTGCTGTCTGTTGAAGTCTGGATTATGTCAGTTTTGCACTGCTGTATGGAGTTGTCCTCATAATCACTGAAGTGAGCAGAGAATTAAAGTAGCAAGTCAGCAATCTCAATAGGTTAACAAGAATATATGTTTTAAACTTTCTTTTCTAGATTATAAACCTTCTGAAATACTTTTTTTTTGCTACCAGAGAACGAAACATAATTTACTTTAACTAAAAAATCCCCAAAATCATAAAACCCAGAAACAGCAACAACAACAAAAATCAATAAACTTCCCTTCCAATAAAAATAACACAAATGAATATCAAATTTAAAAATATTTATTTTTTGTTCTGGAAGGACTCCCAGCTAAAGCGTGAACGCATGAGCAGCTGATGATTCAGCTCCTCAAGCTAATGGGACACTGAACTAATCCATGCTGAAAAGGAGTCAGATAGCATTCCTTTGTTGAACAGACCAAGTTTGAACAAACAAGCACAAAAATGTTCTTTAAAACAAGAAGTGCAAAAAGCTCTTCCAAAACATTTGGAAAGGTTTTAGTTACATCAGCACCCAACAAATTTGCTATAGCCACAGCTTCTGTGTTTCTATTATAAACAACCGACTTCAGAATGAGAAAAAGGTGGTGGAAGAATGGAACATGCAGGAGATCAGGCTCAGGGCTGGGGCTGGAGAGTGAAGGGTGTAGGAGCCCGCATGGTTGTGTGTGTGTGTATTTGTGTTTTAGAAATATTTGAACATCATTCAAAGTTACTAAAAAAGTTTGGAAATCACGTTGGGATTCATGGCGGAACAGAGTATTCCTTGTAGTGGTGAAGCCAATGCTCAGTATTGATGAAATTCAGAGCACTTGGGTTTATCTGCCAGCAATGTGTTACACGAAGCCTTCTCAGGAACTTGGGAGGGGCTGGCCTTCATGGCCCTCACTGATTTTGGCTGTAAATCCTCTGCATCTCTTTGAAGGCAGATGCTGTCCAGATCTTTTGCAACTTTCTTGAAATTTCTGAATAGAAACCTTGAATCAAGCATGGGGTGTTTTTCCTTTGAAAACATCAATGTCTTGGAACAAAAATAAAATTTACAGAAATGCATCAGATCCTCTGTAAGGATTTCTGATTTAATGAGACCAAGATCTGTTCACATAACCTGGAATAACTTATTGACTTGCAGTTTAGGGTGTGCTCCTAAAATATCTGTGAACCAGGTTTAGGTCCTTCTTGCAGAGTAGGGACTTTATTCATCATCTGTCATATTTGAATATTCTTTCCTATTTTATTCCTTAGAGAAGCAGCTTGCCATCATGGGGAAATACCCTTGTCAGAGTGCTATGAGATAATTGTGAAAATCTTTTTCATAATGCAGTTCACATTTTTTAACCCAGCTTTTTTTTTTTTTTCCCACACTAAATTGAAGTGGGGGGAAGCAGCCAAACCCTCTACAGTTCCAGACTTTCACCTCTAACCTACAGATATTTTTCTTATGGCAATTTGTCATTTTTTAGCTACCACCTCTTCAGCAAAACCAGTTAAGGTCTGGATGTGAGCTGTGCAAAGGCACCAGAAATTGGATCAGAATAACACTGAAATGCTTTTGGTGGTGGCCTTTTGCCTGTGTAGTTTAGACACAGGGTAGATCCTCTGCAGACATGATGGCTGGGGAACTGGAGAGGGCAGAGTTTTTCCCAATTTGCTGGGAGTTTTCCAGCACTGCTAATGGTGCAATTTAATCTCCTCTCCATCTCTGTCTCTAAGAATCTCATCTGACCCTTAACTTCTGTATTATTGTACTCTTTCTCTTAATAATAATTACATTTTCTGTCTACATTGCATTGCACAGGGCCATTTTTCTCAGGCACTGCAGACAACCCCTTTTTCACATTCATTTCTCATGACCTTAAAGTTATGCTATGTCCTTCCATTATTCCAGTTTTGCACCATTAAAACTCTCCCCAAACTACCCAGAGGGCTACAAAGGCAAGTAGGTCTCAAATTTTCAGAACTTACCTGAAATTGTGTGAAATTTGGCACAAAACTTTCTGTAAGATTGTCAAGTGAACTCGGTGTCTGGAACAATACCCTGGGAAATAAAAGACAAGGAAAAACACATTCAAGGGTTGGGAACTATCTGATGAAGAGCTTTGAGGTTTCCAGTTCTCTTCTCAGGAAGCTGGAAAGTTACAAGGAAATAACCAGATGGTAAAACATCAGCGCCTTTTTTTGGGAAACATTCTTTAACAGGACAATATGGGCAGAAGAGGAAAATACAGTCATAAAAATTGATTGGTCAAGAATTTTGAATTTTAGAGTCTTACACAATCTCTCATGCATATTTGATAAAGAGGCAATGCCAAGTTTGTTGATAATTTTCTTTACCATGATTGTGTGCCCTCTTTGGGATCCCAGGAGACCCAGGTGTGCTGACAACAAAATATCTGTGTGACTACTTGTACTTTCATGGTCATTGCAGCACAGAAGGGGGAAGTGGCTTCCCTGTGAGTGGTGACCATAGAAATTTGTCTCTAAGTTATGATGTACAATTCTTTTTCCCACCAATCATTCCCCAAAAGTAGTTTCTTCCTGAAAATGCAGGTTCAAAATGCAGCAGGAATAGATTCTCTGAATTCACTGTATATATGAAGGATGAGGAGTACTGTAATAATTTCAAAATCATTTTGATTAATATGAGAAACCATAGCTCTACACATCAAATTTTCTGTCAAACTCTGTTTTTTTAAAATTGATTTTTCTCCCCTCTGAAAAATATTTGGAACATAACTACAGTCAAAACAGAAGACAAAAAATAAGATGCATTCTGTTCAAATTTTTAAAATTAATTTAATCTTACAGCAGCAAGAAGATCAGAAGGGGAGGATGGAAGCTTGGATCAGGACAGTAAGAAGGTAATGATCAAAAAGAACAAAAGGAAGCATTGATCATTCTTAAAGTAGCTGGTTTTTAAAACACATTCATATGTAAAGGTATTCTTTGAAATAATTGAAATAATTATTACTACTTTTAGGTCTTTCCAAAAAGACATAGAAAAGCTTAATCTCTCACCCAAAGGGTTTAGAATGTACATTCTACAGTAAAGAGAAGCAGGGATATTGAGATTAAGAGCAATAAGCTATGGATTTTCACTGGGTCTCAATATCTACATTGGTGATTCAGCTAATCCTGCAGACATAGTGTGCACATCAACCTAGAAGAAAAATGTCAAGAGCAGATTAATTATAAGAAAATTACATAGGGCATCTTCTAAAGTGGGACACAGTGGGCAGCTTCATGAACAGAGAAACTATCCTCAGCCCAGCTAAAAATGAAAAGTTTCTGGTAGCTGTGATGTCTAATTTACCATGTAGTCAGCTTTTGTAATTTGATAAAGGATGGTACAATGTGCAGTGAGCATTAACAGACACGCAGCTCTCAAGGCATGTGAGACAGCCGAGGTAGGAGAACTGCCTCCAGGTGTTAAATCCTGTATCCTATAGCAGCCTTTTCCTCTCTGCAGCTCAAGAGCAGCTGGCTGATCCTGAAAGGGGATCTGGAGACCAGAACCAACTCCCCGGACTCGGAGACGCGCTCGCTCTCACTCACCGCCAGCGGCGACCGGGCACAGGAGGGCACGGCCACGCCGTACTGCCGTGAGTGTGGGGCACCCCGGGGGCCTGCTGCACCCAGGGGCTCTGCTCCTGTCTGTGCTGCACCCAGGGGCTCTGCTCCTGTCTGTGCTGCACCCAGGGGCTCTGCCCCCTGTTTGTGCTGCACCCAGGGGCTCTGCTCCTGTTTGTGCTGCACCCAGGGGCTCTGCTCTCTCTGTGCTGCACCCAGGGGCTCTGCTCTCTCTGTGCTGCACCCAGGGGCTCTGCTCCCTGTTTGTGCTGCACCCAGGGGCTCTGCTCCCTGGTTGTGCTGCAGCCAGGCACTCAGCTCCTTGTTTGTACTGCAGGCCATCCTCACAGCTCCCTGGCTGCCTTTGTGCCTATCTCTGCCATAACTACACTCATCTGTTGTGCCATGGCTTGTGAGCATTCAGTGCCTCCAGACTTTGATGGTGAAACTATTTGTAATTTCTTATTAGTGAAAGGAGCAACATTGTGGTGGTCAAGGGTTCTCAGGACAAGGGAAGAGATGAGAATCTTGACTCCATGTTTCAGAATGCTGATTTATTATTTTATGATATATATTATATTAAAAGAAAATTATATACTAAAACTGTACTAAAGAAAGAGAAAGGAGACACAAGAAGGCTAGCAAAGAAAGGAAAGAATAATAAAATCTTGTGACTGCTCACAGCCTCGACACAGCTGGCTGTCATTGGCCATCAAGTAAAAAACAATTCACATGCTGGGTAAGCAATTCTCCAAATCACATTCCAAAGTAGCAAAACATGGAGAAGCTGAAGCTTCCCAGCTTCTCAGGTGAAAAGATCCTGGCAAAGGGATTTTTCAGAAAATATGTCAGTGACACAGCATTGCCTGTGTAAATGAGCTGTTGTCTCTTTGGAGAGCAGGCATTCCTTACCACAAAAACCCACTCCTCATAAAAGTGCCCATTTTTAATATGATACCTATTTTCAGTAGACAGGATGGCAGTATCAAGCAGATTTTTCATTTGTGCTAATTAGTCCTTGACACAAACTATGTATTTTGAATATTGATGGAGCCATTTCTTCTCTATCATGATACACATAAAGATTTCCTTGCTCCAGAGATTAACTTAGGAAAATTTTCTTGTTATCACTCACAGTTATAAGGTCACAGAAATATTCCAGGTGGGAAAGGGAATAATTCTGTAACTGAATGCTAGCTGTCAGTACCAAAAGCATGTTCTACACATTTGTTATTACACATTTTAGCAATTCAGAAGCATTACTATTGGGCCTGAATTTTACTTTTAGGTTACATACATGACAAAAAATAAGTTTAATGAATTTTAAGAAATAACTGGGACGTTCCTCCCCTTGCCTTCTCCACTTCACCCCATGCTGCAGTAGCAGGTCATCCAGGGTAAGCAAGCTGGGGAAGCAGTTTTCCAAAAGAATGCACCCAATGCGAGGCATGTCTGGCAGCAGGGCTAGGATGTCAGTGTTGTGGGCATTTTGGTAATGTGATAGTTGGCTCCATCAACTTATATTAAGGAAATTATGGCTTAGCTATGCAAGGAAGAGGGAAAACAGATGCTACAAAGTCTGTCACAAGGCTGTAACAAGATAAAGAAGAAAATTTATTTTAGATCATCATCTGTCTCACTGGTCTAGCTTAAAGGAATTTGTTAACTTAATCCTCACTGGAAATCACAAACATGTGCACAAGGTGTACTGCAGGATTCCCTCTGCAGGGGAAACTGAGTCTGACCACCTAACATCTGATATAACATCTGTAAATCGTAGCCCACAAATGAGCACCTTTGAAACCTTTCATTGTCATGCACACATGAGGTATGTCTGGAAGCTTTATGGAGTAGATCTGATGCTCTTCTACACGTGAATCCAGTCCTTAAGTGTAGGTTTTAAGCAGGGAGAAGTACGTAGCACCCCAAGAACTGTTAGATGGGAACAACATACAGTGTTCATTTTTTCCCCTGAGAATGTTGCTATACTTGTCACTCTGCTGTACTAGCACTTCTTTCATACTTTTGATTATCTTGGGAATGTGGAACTATTAAAACTAGAAATGCAATGGATAATTCACACCTCTCTGTCAGGGTGAATATCCCATTTGTGCCAATATAGGTTCTGTAGTTCATTTCCCATTGCTTTTTATCAGCATTTCTCTGTCCCTCATGAAAGTTGACTCCATTACCCAGTTAACAGCTACACAGAAATGACATTGAGGAAGCTTTGTCTTCCTGAAATTTACAGTTTTCCTTTCCTTATGCTTTTATTCACTTGCCAGACTGTTTTAATACCTGTGGACATCGTAATTAATTCCTTCTCTATTCAGTGTTTCCCTATTTAGTTCTGAATATTTATAGTCTGTCATATGCCCCCCCTTGGTCACAGAAGAGTAGCATCTCTACCTCTTGCACTTCTGCTTGAGAACTCTGGCTTTCAGCCCCATCCCTGCGGCATAGTCAGTGACTATCAGAGAAAATAAACCTGTTAGGTATAGGTTTGGTGCCAAGTGGTTACATGCAGAGTGGAGGGAGCTAGCAGGCTGTGAATTGGTAGTGATGTTTCCAGATATACTGAGCAAAAAGCCCCCCATCTTTCTATCCAGCCTCTGAACAAACTGGAAAATGGTTGTTTTGCTCTAGAAGAAATTTTGCCACGTTACATTACTTAAATGCCCAGAAGAACGCAACTAACGGCACATCAGTGTGAGGCTTGTGCAATCACCAGGCAGGAGTGGGGCTTGTATCTCCTGACATCCACCTGTGAAAATGGCTCTTGTTTCTTTATGTATAGATGTGTAATAGCTTATCATTTACCACAATTCATGACTTTAAGTGTTGTGTATTTCGGAAAGCAGGCATCTAGGAAGGCATGTAACCCTTGTTGATGTGTCCACGATGTGCTGTGAGGCAGCCTCAGACTGGACGAAGCAGGAGCCATACCCCTGCCGAGGGTAGCTGTTCAAACAGTGTCTAACCACAGAGGAGCGGAGCTGGATCAGCGGCTCTCAGTGCTGTGTTCGGGCTCAGCTCTGCGCTCCGCTTCTCCCGGCGGCCGCGCGGTGTCGCCGGCGCCGCGGCTGCGGCTCAGCCCGGCAGCTCCGGGCCAGCTCAGGGCCAGCTCCGGCTCAGCCCGGCAGCTCCGGGGCAGGTCCCGGGCAGTTCCGAGCCAGCTCCGGCTCAGCCCGGCAGCTCCAGGCCAGCTCCGGGGCAGCTCCGCGCCCGGCCGGCTCTGCTGCCAAGGCCTCTTCACCTTGGGGCAATGCTCCTCGGTGACCGAGGGTTATTTAGTGACACAACTAACCTCACTCGCCCATCTTCTCTGTAGCCAAAAGATTGATCTGCACATTGACGTCCAACATAGCAGCTTTTTGCAGGCAGGAGCAGAGATGGCGGCTTTGGTGCAGATACAGGCATTCTGTTGCACAGGTATTATTTTACTCTCTGCTCTCTGCTGGCACTACCATTCACATAACAGGCAATTATAAGGGTTTTGCTTTGCTATTTTTTCCTCTCTTAAGTATAAAAACTGTGGTTGCCCTTCTCTAATGGTAGGAGGTATTTGGTTTGCAAGTCAGTGTGAGCCTGTTGCTCCCTGTTTAAGTACATTCAGTGCTTTGAATTTTCTTTTCCATCATGACAGTGATTCACTGGCCTACCCTTACTCCTTTAACTTTTCATCCTTGCTCATTACTGTGCTTTCTGATCCCTGGATGAAATACTCCTTCAGTGCTCAAGCCCTACCTGGGCTGTCTTTCAGCTTTGCTGGGTTCTGAGCACTGACACAGTGCAAGTCCCAGCGATCCCATTTCTTCTTTCCTTGTTCTCTTTTTATTTGGATAGCTGGAGAAACTTTTTCTATTTGTTTTAATATCATTTTCAGTGTTTAACTCAGCTTGACTTCTGGCAGTTTTCAGTTTATCTCAGCACATTTTGAGCCATCTGCTGATCCATCTTTTGCTTTTTCTTTCTGCATGCCTATTCCTAATAATCTCCTTAGGGTATTTATTAATCCAGTGGGGTCTGGATTCCCTTCCTGCATTCTTCTTTGGACAGACACTGCTAAAAATTTTGACAGAAAGAAGTATTGTACATTCAGTTCTTTGAGCCATCTGACTTCTGTAACTCTTTGCACCAGTTTTTCATAATGTCCTATGCTGGAGTCAGGAATGTTTATTACACATGTGTTTGTTCTTCTGTTGTTTAACTTTTAAACTTTCTTATTAGAGTCCTAATACTAAAATTAAGGCATTTCAGTTGTCTCATAATGGCCACACTCAGTTTCATCACTGTATTACATTATTAATTCAGCACTTTGCCAGTTTTCTCCATTTAAATCTTTCTTTCACTTGGGTGTATATACTCTGGCTGATTTATTTTATCCACTGCTGTATCTTCATTTTTGCATTTTTCCAGGAGAAGTTTTACGGAAAGAAAAAAAAAGTTTTTAGCTTTTAAAGTGGTAGGATATCAACCTATCTTTTTTTAAGAAACAAAACCACAACCCAGAACTCATTTAGCACATTCAGAAGTGATGATCTAAATCCCTTTAATCCCAATTTCAAGTTATGATTGAACACCAATCTGGAAGGCAGAGATTTCACAATCTCTCAAATCACAAGCTTTGCATCTTGTAGGTACATGAGGCTTCCATAATGTGATCCCTACAACTCCCTCCACATTGTGCCCCTGGCATGCTGCTGTTTCTAGATATTGCTGTACATGTTCATGTGCATGAAATATGGAGAAAAGATGAGCATAGGTCAGTTATATCTCATCTCATTGATAGAATATTTGCATTGATCTTGTAAATGCTATTTCTGGATGCTATTCCCTGTTTTAGTGGGCTGTGAAAGATTTAGCTGTACATTGTCTTTTACAGGATTTCCATATTCTAAGTCTGCTTCTCTACCTGGCTATGGAAAGAATGGCTTACATCAGGTAGGTACACATCTAAATCCAATCTTTAGGGAATAAGGTCTCATAAACAGACAGCTCAGTAACTAGTTGAAAATCTACCCAGTAATAACACTTCAAAGGTGTTGTGGCTGCCAGCCCTGTCTGACAGATTCATTCCCTAAGTGGGTTACTGTTTGTCTCTCTGCAAGAGTGAGACTGACTGAGGCTTCTCCTTTTAATTGTGTGCATCGTGAGCACTGGGAATCTTGGTTCTCCTCCCAAAACAAACGAAGATCTAAAATCTGCACAGGCTGCACATATTAGTCATAGGATAGCTTGAATAGAGACAGGCCTATAATTAGGCAAGTAATGATCTTAGAGCAAAGGTGGAACAGCCCACATCCATTGCATTCCTTGAACCATCTGTTCTGTTTTTTCTAGTGTAAATGTGTGTCTGTGTGGGGTGTGTGTATTCACACACAGCCATTGTAATTTTAAGGCAGGGAGGGATCAATGAAGATTGAAAGACAAGGAGCAATCTAGAAAGAAAGTTGTCTAACCAAATTATGATCAGAACAGATTCCAAATTATTTTTTAATCCTTCTTTGCAACTTTTATTAATCTTTATTAAAAAGTAAGCTTTGACAATGTGGCCTCTCTGGTATCTAGCATTATGGATTCTCAGTTCATAGCTTATACTAATAGGTGAAAAATCACTATGGTTTATAGTAGTGAGCAATACATAGATGCCTGTGCACCTACCCTTTGAAGAATTGATTTGTGTCCAAATTGCATGGAGAGGACCTCGTTTGAATTCCCTTCTTACTCCAAAGGAAGATTTGAAACCTGGAAAATCATATGAGGAGGATTAAACTTCCCCAGTGACAAGAGTCAAAATGAGAGTCATTTGGAAGGAGCTACAAGAAAGAAATTATCAAGGAGTAGCTAAATGGATTTTTCAGTAGCTGCTGAAATTTCCATCCCTTTGAGTTAGTATTACAGAACTAATTATGTCTGTGTTGCTTCAATACTTGGTTTCTTGAATTCTTCTCTGAAGAAAAGAATGACACTGAAATTTTGTCAAATAATATTTAGAAATTTAAAAGGGTCTATGAAAAACGAATCCCACCTATGAGTCAAGAGGTTTCTCTGACTGTTCAGAATAGGTGTTGCCAGTAACCTGAAGTGAGCAAGGCACCGACTTGTGCCCAGCCTCTGCCCTGTTGAGGCACCAAAGCCATCCCAAGGCTTCCCGAGGCCAGAGCATGCAGGGTGCATTGCAGTGTGCTGGGAGAGCAGCAGATGGCAGCCTCTGTCCCTTAGAAAGAATCCCAAACCTGCATGAGAGTTGAAAAGGCTGCTCATGGTCAAATCCTTGAGGCCAAAATTCCTCTCAGAATGGATGTCCTCTGTTTGGATTGTAGGTTCATTCATACCAGCTTTTGTGGTTTGTTATTTTTAATCAGCCGACCTCGTGCTGCATAAGTAAAACCCCAAAAGCAAACAAGGAGTCTTGCAGGTTATTGTGGGCATAGCTGTGCACACCATTGATACCCTGGCAGGCAGAAATGAGACTTGGAAAAAAAAATCATGTAATAGTGCTTTTCTGATTTCCTGTACTGTTTTTCATCACAGCATTTGTCATCAAAGGAAGAAGACAGTGGTTCAAACAAAGCACAAAAATGGTACAGGTAGAGTTCTCCCTGGTCAGTGGCATCAGCAGTGTGAAGCAGAAGGAGAAAAGTTGCAGTGCAGCAGGAGTGATTTGTGATGATGGCAGTAACACATCAGCACCACAGAAAAGTGACAGTTTCAGTGTTACCTTGCTTACTTGAGCAATTAGTTCAAATTTGATTGAGACTTATTTCTCTTTCTCTCACACAACGATCTGTATTGGGTTCTATGTGTTTCTTTTTTCTCTCAACAATACTCAGAGTGGGGTTTTTGTGTATTTTGCTGTTACATTGCTTCTTTCTTTCTCTGTCAGCCTGAAACTATGGGCCAATATGAAACGGACCAGGATGCAAGCTGGGGGATGAAAGGTACATTTGTTTTGCAATATCATCTCCCCTTGTGTTTTCACCCTTTGAGGATTTTAATTAACATATTGCCATAAAGGTTACTATTCTGAGCTCTTCCTGTAGTTAACATAATAATGACTAGCCAGAGGCACAGCTCAGTGTCATGTTTATCACAGAGAATATTATTTTTTACTTACCCCAACTTAAAGGCTTGACAGAAGTCTTGCATCATAGGGTGGTGCAACCAGGCTGAGTCAACAGCAGGATCCTTGATATGTGGCAACAGCTTTGTGCTGTTAGTCTCATATCAAAGACAAGAGGAAATTTAAGATAATCTTTCCTTCAAGTCTAGTTGGAAAAAGTCCATTGTGCTTCTTGGTTGTGCTACAGTGTGGTTAAAAAGTGCAGAGTTCAAAATGCAGAATTTATTTGCAGTATTTTCTTTTTTTTACAGTTTTAAGTGGACTGTGCACTTAATATGGAACTTGGGTTGGAATTTTCAAAGGAGCTGAAAAATATTATTTCCAAGACACTTTAACTCATTATAAAAATCTTATTCTAATGCTTCACTTTATGACTCTGTGTTGATAAAAATCTTTGTCTCAATGTTTGAATAGGTTAAAGTACAGGTTTTGAAAAGTAGACTCAATCTCTGATTTAATTTCAGACCATAAAGAGGTCTGTGAAAACATTTTGGCTCTCCTGGTTGCCTTTAATCACCATTGTGAATAGATAACACTGTGTGGTTAAATCATATATAGTCATACACTGACCTAACTACAATTCCCTTGTGCTAGTGTAGATCCAGGAGTCACTGTTACCACATCCCCACATCATCTTTTCTTCCCTATTGTTATTCCCAGTGCAGTCAGCCCAAGTGCAGTGTGTCAGCATCTTGTAATATTGTATTATCTCAGTGGTTTTCATCTATGTTTCCAAACTGACATGCCTTTAATAATCCATATATTTTAACTATTTTCAGTAAAGAACAATAAGGGCAGGAGTTTTGGATGACAGACTGACTTAACTCTGCACATAAGCCTCCTGTTAAAAGAGATCCCCAATTTTGCCAGCCATACTCACCGTGTAACCCAATGGCATCGGGAGATGGATTTTCTGTAATAAGCCTTTGATTTCCAGGACAATTGCTTTGGTAATAGACAGTGTTATAGGCATTCAGGGCATGGGGGTCAAGTTCTTGCTATGCATGCAGTTATCCAACAGCTACTGAGAAGGGAGAAATGTAGTAGCATAGCACATTTGTGATGTACCTAAATGTTCATTGTGGTGACACCAAAAAATGGTTATAAATTCTAAACTGTGAACCTGTTCTCATTCTTTTGCAGAATACAAGGTAAGAAGGGCTTTTCCAGCACTGGAAGAACAATCAGATTCAGCACTTCCTAGCAAGGTTACATGGGTTCCTTTCTTTTATTTCATTTTGTTAATTTTTGTCCCAGTGAAATATTTGTCAAATCAGGATGCAAGTATGTACCATTTTTTAGTAAGTTCCTCATACCACCATTTCCATGCCTCAGAATTGGATTCAGCTGGAGTTCATATGCTCTTGTCTTTTTAACAGATTTATCCCTATGAAACTCTTATCGTAACAAACCGAGTTCGTGTGAAATTGCCCAAGGATGTGGACAGGACCAGGCTGGAGGTAAGAATGTTTGCTCAACAGTTTTGCAAGCACTTCTCCTGTTTTCTTACTATCCTGCATACCCCTGTGCCTCAGTAAAAGCAACAAAGAAGAGAGAAGAGTAAGGGAGAAGAGTGACATTATGTATTGTATTTTTTTTTCTCAAAAAAAGCAGCATGTAGGCAATTTAACTAAAAAATTGCCTAAAACCTGGCAAATGTCTGACTAAATAGTGTTTTACAAAGATACTGATAAAACCCATCAGTTTTGGATGATTTTACAGGGTATTGGAAGTTCAAGTGGGGAGTGGGAAAACATGGAGTTTGTTTTGGTTTGAATTCATATAAAAAA
>WBNQ01090468.1:2317-13819 GCA_013401375.1 Spizella passerina | reverse complement strand
ATCCATCATCCATCCATCCCCTTGTTTTTCAGCTCCAGCTGGGAAAAGCTTCTCCAGGACCCCACTGTGTCCCCACTGTCATCCTGTGGGATGGGGACAGACAGACAGACAGTGCCTTGTGGCTGTCCCCATCACCCCTGTGCCACTCCCAGCCCTGGCAGCAGTGCTTTAGAAAGGAAATGGGCATAAAAGGCAATATTTCCTGCCAGGTCCCTGCGGGGTTTGTGGGGATTTTGGGGTGGTTGGGTTTCTCTGTGGGGTTGCAGTTGTGTTACAGGTGGTGCCTGTGGAGTTCCCGTCCTTGGCCTCCAAGCCTTGTGCTCACCAGGTAAAATGTGGATAAGCCCGGAGGAAAATTCCTTGAGGAGCTGTGCTTTCACACCAATGGAATTTGGTCAAAATATTTACAGGACGGAGGGAATCCATAGTTGGTTTTGCATGGCTCTGTGTAATGAGCAGGCAATAGCTGCTGTTTATTTAAAGGGAAGGACCCTTCAGGGGGAAAAAAGTCAACTGTAAAAGGTCTCCAGGAACGAGATTGTCAAATGTGAGAGCAAATCTTTTTTTAAAGCCCTTGCTGTGTCTGGTGCATCCACATTCATTTGACTGCTCCACTCTTGGGCTGATGAGGCTTGAAGCAGTAATAAGGGGGTGGCATTTTTTCATGGGAACAAATGCATTTATTATCCTCAGAGCCTTCAGAAGTGCTGGATTCTCAACCATCCATTAACTTGCTCTTCAGAACAGTCCCACCCTTGCTTTCAGCTGTTCCTCTATTTTTACATGTATTTAGCATGAGTGGGCTGGAATAGTTTCATGGCAGGGAGGTGAGTGAGTGATGGGGTAGCTGTGCTTATGTGGGATGATCAGTGGGAAATGAAACCTGCTCCAGCCCCTGGGCTCCTGCAGCATGCAGGTGCATTCACCTGGCTGCTTGTAGGGAGAGGTTTGGGTAGAACTTGCCATGGAAACGTGTCAAATGGATCAGTGTGATGGGGGAAGGAAGGAGAGGTTATCCCATCCTCCCTGCCCTGAGCTGGCAGAGCAGGATTCACCCAGAGGTGCTTTAAACTGAGCAGGGAAGGCCTGGCACTGCCCTGTGTGAGAAGCTGCTCAGAGGTCCCCTCCCTAAATCCCACATGCTGAGGGATATTCCAAAAGGCAGGAGGAGATGCACAGGCTAAGCCTGGAGCTCTGCAGCCGTGTGAGGAGCCAGGCAGGCTGGAAGATCCTTCTGGAATGAGAGTGGCTGATGCCATGGGAGAGCAAGCTTTGGTGACACCCCTGCTGCGAGTCCTTTGGGAAATGCTGCAGCTCTTCCTCTCTGCAGGCTGGTTTCCACTGCAGGAGGAGCTCCCAGATGTCCTGCTCAGCTCCTTTCCCCGTGTCCCCTCTCCATCCCATCTCCAGGCACGTTCTTTCTGCTGTCACTGCTCCCAAAACCAACCTTCAGGAGCCTTTCCTGCGAGTCTGGCTGCTGGAGGCTTGGTGGAGCCGTGCCAGGGAGCCTACATGGTGTCTGCTCTCTCATTTCTCACTTCTGGGGTAATTCCTCAAGTACCAAAGCTGCACATCATTCATTTCCCCACGTGGGATTTTCTGCAGGAATCAATTCCCAGCCACTCGAAAGGGAATGGATTTACAGCTGTGACTGGTTGGAGGCATGAGGCTTCTCACGTTTTCGTCCTGAGAAGGTGCTTGCAAATCCTGTTTTTGAAGAGTTTCTGAGGGCTGGGCACTAAAGAATGAGAAATGCTGGATGGGCTTAAAATAGAACATGGAAGTGTTTTGCAGGGGAAAATGCTTTGGCTCCATCTGGCTGACCCGAGGAGGTGATCATGAAGCAGGAATGTTCCTGGGGCTGCTGCAGCTTCAAAGCTGTCACTCAGCACAAACAAAGGGCTGGACAGTGGCTAACGGGGTTTAGAGGGAGGACTGGTAAAACAGAAGCACAGAATCAGCTTGGAAAAGCCCTCCAAGACCACTGAGTGCAGCCATTGCCCCAGAACTGCCAAAGCCACTACTGAGCCACGTCCCCAAGCAGCACATCCACGTGGCTTCAGGCATGGGGACTCACCTGTGCCCTGGGCAGCAAATCCACCTCAGATTTATCCCATATTGACCCACCTCAGTGCAGTGAGTGCCACAAGAGGCACAGTTTTGTGTGGCTGCCTGCCCTCTCCTTGCAGGGATTGCTGGTGGTTAATTGAGCTCTCAGTTGCAGCAGGTGTGGAGCTGGAGCGTGGTTTGATGGCGCTTTGTCCTGCCCTTAGATAAGGGACTTTATCAGCCTGTAAAAATCCTTGTGACATGGCCACTTTGAGGAGTCTGTGCTGCGTGAGGCTGGCGAAGGAAAAGAAGGAAGGAGAATATTTTGTCTTGTAAATTAATGTTAGCTGCTCGTTGAAAAAGTGAAATGGCACATCCTGGAATTCAGTTTTGGAAGTGACAATTCCCAGCGGGTGGGAGGCTGAGACCATGGACCAAAGCATGGGCTCTGTAGCCAAGGAGAAGCAAATTCTTTTTCAAGAATTTCAGGAGAACCTTCCTAGCCTTAGCACTTACGTATTGGGTGTTATTTAGGTGATTTTGCTACAGAAGCATTTAAAATACATGAAAAATTAAAGATGGCTCTTAAATACCTACTTGATGCAGCCCTGTGTGCTTTTTGCTTCACACAGTTATTGTGTGGTGATTTTTAAAGCTGCTCAGCCAGTGCTTCCCAGAGCTGGAGTGCTGTGTGTTTTCCCTGGGGAGGAGATTAAATGAACACTGCCTTTCTTACTCCTATTGATTGTGGAGATGATATTAAATTAAAATAAGCCACAAAACAACTTTGGATTTCTTCTAGGAGGAATCTAATAAATTTTGTTCAATATTTTTCATCTCATTTTCTCTCCTTCTGCACCAGTGCAAGGCCTCAAGCCCAGCAGAGACAGAGTCCTGTCATGTGCAGATGCATAGGGAGTAAAGGATATTTTCTTTCTGTTCCTGACATTATATGTCAGGTGGTTTGAGCCTCTTGCTGTTATTTTTCATTCAAGGTGACGAGGCAGGACAGAATGGCAGGAGGGGAGCACTGTCAGCAGCAGGAGCAGGAATTTACAGGAGGGCTCTTGGGTTTTCCAGGGGGCAAATCAGAGCAGGATGCTGCAGGCTTTGGTGGTGTCACCTCTCCTGAGATCATTCCTGGTCGTTGGATCCTGATTTTGTTTTGTACCCACGGGGATGTAAGGCATGGGGACCCTCATGGGGGAGCTCAGATTTTTCTTCCATGTGGGAGCTGATTTGGGATTATTTGGGAGGTGAAGAAGAGCCAACAAATCCTAAAGGCTGAAAACCAAGAGGATATAAAAATTATAGGATTATGGAGTAGTTGTGAGTCAGAAGAGACATTTTAAAGGTCATCCAGTGTCTGTGGGCAGGGACACCTTTCACTATCCCACATTCCTTGCTCCAAGCCCTGTCCAAGCTGGCCTTGGACATTCCAGGGATCCAGGAGCAGCCACAGCTGCTCTGGGCACCCTGTGCCAGTGTTTTATCACCCTCATTGTAAGAAATGCCATCCTCATATCTAATCTAAATCAACCTTCCTGCAGTTTGAAACCTTTCCCTTTGTCCAACCACAACAGGCCCTGCTAAATAAAAAATGCCTCATGTATTTTTAAACCTGCTGGATTTTGAGTGCTGGGAATTTCCAGGCATGTTTCTTCTGGCACAAATTGCCCCAGATTCTGCTGCTTTCTTATTTTTCACTGTGTCCAAAAAAAGGAGCAATCCACACTAATTTTCCTGTACCTTTCCCATCTCTGCTTTGCCTTAAAATAGAAAGGACAAGTTTTCTTGCTGGAGGTCAGCACTTATCAAAGTTTATGAGATCAGAGTGGAAGATAGTGCAGAGCAGGGCTTCTTTTGGTATCCAAAGCTATTAAAGCTTCCTTGGTAGAAATCATATTTATTTGAGCTGAAATGAATGCAAACCCAGCCATAACTTACCTTCAGAACAACAAAAGATACCACGGGAAGGAAAAGTCCTGAAAATAAATCCAAAAAAAAGGAGAAAAATCAGCTAAGTCCCCTGCCCTGGAGGGTATTAAAATAGGTGTGGATGTGGCATTTGGGGACATGGGTCAGTGGTGGCCCTGGCAGTGCTGGGGTGGGCTTGGACCTGATGGTCCTGAAGGTCCTTTCCAAGTGAACAATTCTGTGATTCTATAAATGCACAGTTGCCTCCATCTGCCTGAAATAAATCCTTCAGTACTCAGCTGGATGGAAAATCTTACCCCAAACCTCAGTTTTCTTGTGGTTTGACTTATTTCAGGCTCTTTCTTAAGGTATAACCCCAATGCTGCAAATTTGCTCTGAGTAAAGGAGGTTTTTTCCTAATTTTGACAGTGGGTAAGTGCTGGTAGCACCTCAGAGGGCACATTTGTGAAACATTTGTGACAACACAGGACTGTGTTTGTCGTGGCTGGTGACTGAGGACTGGTAATTAAGGATTATTGCTAAAGACTGCAGCAGCTTGGGGCATTCAGGGCTTATTTGGGGGGATTTTCCAGCAGCAAAGGTCAGAAGAACCTCTTGGAGCCCCAAAAGCCTGTCATCTAGATCCCCTGGAAATGGGCAGGGGACTTCCAACACCATGGCACACACAGCCATCACCATCTGTGCCCGTGCCTGGGAACTGGGGTGGTCTTTGAGGTCCCTTCCAGCCCCAGCCAGTCTGGGATTCCACTAAACCATCTGCCAAAACCCCATGAAAAAACACAGGAAAATACACAATTTTAGGGGAAATACACAAGAAGTGAGCTGGGGTTGGTTTAGCACCCATGACCAGATTGTCAGGAGGAATGAATGTCCTGGAAAAGGCATGATTGTCTTCTAATGAGCTGGAGAGAAGGGATGTTTCTGATTTAACATCCTCATCATTAATGCTCTGCTTGCAATCACTGGATCTGCAAATAACTTTCTAAGGAGCTTCTTGATTGCTGAAAGGGTTTAGATATTCCTGGGTACGATGAAAACACAGTTCTGTGTAGCCTAAAAAACAACCAAAAAAAAACCCTGTTAAACTGCTGCTTATCCAACATTAACTACAGCAATTTTTAATTAACCTGATTTAGAAGCCAAATATATCACTGATGAAAATGAGAGGGTAGAACATCCAGTCATTTATTCCAGTACAGTGGCCATGATTGTTGAATTAGATTTATTCAAATGAACCTCAACATTTTGCCACAGAAGCCAGCGGTGCCAGGGTTTGGGAGCAGTGGGATTTGGGCTGTGGCTCTTTTGGTGCTCAGAAGAGGGAAATACAGGCCCATGCTGGCTTTTATTTAATAAAATAAAATATTACAAAAGATGGGTGTAAATCCACTGCTAACGACCTCCTTCCAGCCTTTGCTGGCAGCATCAGTGGGGCTTGGCATGGAAACGCTCTCCAAGGGCCATTGCAGTGGCTCTGCTCTGGGACGCTGGCCAAGGGGACACACAGATAAAGCGAGTGGTGACACTCACAGAGCCAAATTGTTCACCAGCAAAGCAGGGTTAACGTGCCCTGCTCCCTCTGCCAGGGGGTTTACTCAGCAGCACCTAAGCAGGTGTTCAGGTGTTGCTCTTTTCTGTAGGGAAAACCTGCAAGAAATTGAGGGAAATGAAACGCAAAACGGTGAGCAGGGACAGGACCCCAGGGAAGGGCTGGAGCTGGGCCAGGGGATGTTCAGGCTGGATTTTAGGGAAAGGTTCTTCCCCCAGAGGTGCTGGGCAGGGAATGGGCACAGCCCCACAGAGCTCCAGACGCATTTGGAGATCACTCCAGAGTGATTTGGGATATCTGTACAGGAACAGGAGTTGGGCTGGTTCATCCTTGGGGCCCCTTCCAGCTCAGGACATTGTGTGATTCTGTGGAAAAGAGCAGACCAAGGTGCAGAGGTTGTGGCTGTGCTCTCCACAGAGGACAGGAATTTCCAGTGAGGTAGGAATTGGATGCTGGACACCTGCACTATAGTAGGAGTCCTAGTAAAATATCTGTATTGTATATTGAATATCTGTATTGTGCTTGAATATCTGTGTATAGGCCTTGCCCTGGTGAGCCCCAGTTGTTCTAGATGGGCTGCAGCTGTGATGTCCTTCACTGGCCTGCAGCTGTGGCTGGTGAAGATAACTGGGATAAAAGGGGCTGGGTTGGCCAGGCAGGGACAGCCTGGAAGGAGCCCTGGCTAAGAGGCAGCAACAACAGAAGTCTGTGCTGTGAAGAGCTGCCCCCAAGAAATATCACTGAGAAGGTACGGGGCTCTAGAAATATGATTGTGACAATATGGGACTCTAGAAATCAGATAGCAACGTGCACGGTGTGGGTGCACGCAGGCTCTGGGCTGTGCCAGGATTTCCAGCCCCTCACTTCCCTCACAGAGCTCCCCTGAGCTCCCTCTGAACTCTGCCAGTGAGGCTGATCAAGCTGAGGCTGCTCTGCAGCCCTGCCCAAAGTGCCCATTAAAGCCTGCCTGGCTCCAGAGGGTCCTTCCAGGTGGCCTGGCAGGTAATCAGGTCCCTCCTGGGAGCAGCCCTTGTGCAGCCATGGGTGAATCCAAGGCTGGCATGTTTTTCTGCAGGATCCCTGCCTTCCCTTCAGCAAGGAGCTCTGTCTGCTTAATGGGGGTGCTGAGCTCTCCAAAGTGCTGCCACGCAGCCCACGAAATCCTTTCCAATATTGCTGTGCTGGTGGGGCTTTGTACATGAATTCCACGTTCAGAATATGGATTTTCCCAGCAGTTTTCTGCAAAGCACAGTGAGCACACCTGCATTCTGCATTCTGATCCTTGTTTCCTACAGAATAAGGATGGAATATCGATGGTGTCACACATGGAGCACATTCATGGTCCTTCCTATCCCCAGAGAATCCACCTGTGTTTTCCCTCAGTGGCCTCTGTGCTCTCACAGGTTGTTTATTGCTTTTCAGGGCTTGGATTGATAAAATCCTCATGGTGTTTCCTCTCCTTTCAGGTTATCCAACAGGCTATCCCACTGCTGCCCCAGCCTACAATCCCAACATGTATCCAACCAGCAGCCCCGGCTACGCCCCAGGTAAGAATCCTCAGAAAGGCCTCAAAGCATTCCTTGCTCATCCATTCCCAAGCACTGCAGATGAAAACTAACATCTCACCCTTCAATTTGACTTTTGGTTGCTGGAGATGTTTATTCTGAGTGGGTTTGCCTCAAAAGAGCTGCAGGATTTTAGCCCTTCCAAAGGAAGCTGCCTTTGGAGCTCAGTGTGCAGCAGAAGGGCTGGACTTTGTGCCAGTCTTGCTAAGCCCTCTCTTCCCCTTAATTGCCAAGTTTTCAGTCCCCCAGTTGCCATAAAATCAGTGGATCCCCAGGCTCAGGCGCTTTCCGAGGCTGATGAAACAGGAATGAGGGGTTTGTTGCCAGAATCTTTTGGTTTTGTCTTCTCCACATCACAGTTTACACATATTCCATAAAGCTGTTTATTGTGGATGATTCTGGAAGGGATCTGTTGTGTTTTGTTTGGGTTTATGTGCTTTTAATAAGGTCTTTAGCTGAATTTTTTTCCATTAAAGCCTTAACATGGAACATGAAACAATTTTTGTTCCCTTGGATTTGTGCTGGCCGCCCTCCTTTCCCCTGAAGGATAAAACACTGGAGGAATTAAATGAAAACAACTCCATAGAATGAGAAAAAGCCCATAAATTTATTAGTAGCTTGTCCTGCCAGAGGCTGGCAATGTCCTCCCTGCTCAGCCAGGAATGTAAATACTGCAGCATTCTGGCATTTTGGCCTGGGTATTACAAAATGTCACTGTCCCCAGTTGTGCAGGCAGCAGCTCCTCCACTCAGTGGGCACATGGCCAAGGGAACACCCAAGGGAGAGGAAACCCCAAATCACTCAATGATAGGGATTTTTTTGGGGGTCTGAATTGCTTCTTGTACATCTTAGACACCATTTAAAAATTTCCATCTTGGAAGTCTCCTGATGTCCAGAGAGCTGACAGGTCAATTTTTATGGAGAACAAAAACCTACCAGTGAGTAACACAGCTAAGCTCTAAACTAGCAAAGAAACTACGAAGATTAAAATTCAGAAATTAAAACTGGAATGGAAGTGCTGAAACTTTTATAGAGTTTCCCATAAATCATGAGAGCAGGTTGGAGAAACTTGGTTTAGGTAAAGGTGTCCCTGCCCAAGGCACAGGGTTGGAACTGGGTTGTCCTTAAGGTCTCTTCTAACCCAAACCATTTTGTTGTTCTGTTAAAAACAATTTTTGCAGCTCTTGAAATCAATACCATTTAATATCACAGCAGGATTTTAAACCACTTTAACCACTCTGGGAAGCAGGACCTCCCAGCACCACACTCAGTGGACCCTTTTCAATGGAAAGCAGACTTCCAGGAGGAAAAAAATAAGATATTCTGAGAGCTAACTGATGGAAAAGAAGTGCCATAAAATCTCCCAGCAGTGGGGACATGTGACAGAGTGACAGCATCCTCAACTGTGCTAAATGGAATTGGGCTGAGCTAATTCTGTGGTTCAGTGGCTGAGCTAAAACCTCCATCAGTACAGAGAGTGTTTCCTCAAATTGAAGGAGCTGCTGTCACACAGGAGGCTGGAAAAAGCCTGGAGAGGAATGTGCTCCTGGTGTCCTTCAGACACACTGGGAATCAGCTTGGGGGCCAGAATCTTGGACTTCTCAAACAGCAGACTAATTCTAAATAAGGGATTAAATAAGGTGTTTTAGACACTGAGTCTAAAAAAGAAAGAGATGCTGCATGTTCCCAGCAGAGTAACTGCTCCTGAACATCCCATCCATGGACAAGGTCCTGTTCCAGAGCTCCCAGGCTGGGCAGGAGGTGCTTCCTGCTGGCAGAAATCCCTCCAGCTCACTAACAAACTCACAAACCCAGGGTTCATCTGATTCTCCACGTGGAGATTGCCCAGGGAAAGGTGCCCCTCAATACTGCTTGGAACAGAGGTGGTGGTTTCTGAGTTCTTGGGAGGTACCTGCAGGCAAGGTCTCTTGAGCAGAACCCTTCTGTCCCAGCTTGACCACCCTCTCTGCTCCACCTGAAGATGCTCCTGCTCCCTCTCAGGTGTCTCGTGCCTCAAACCTCATGAATTTTGGTGGATTCCATGCAAAATCTTGGCGGGAGATCAACCCCTGAGTGAAAATAATTCCAGTTTTCAAATCCCACCTGCTTTTGTCCCTGATGTTCTCCAAACACTCCCTGATGCTTCAGCCATGTTCATGCTCTTCTCTTGACCTTGTGGTTCCCAAAATCCTGGGATCCACATGGGAAATTCAATGATGTAGTGACCTAAGCTTTGCAACAGCATCAGAGGGAAACAGGGAGAGGAGCTTGGAGAAGTCTGGAGTTCTCTTGTTTCCTCCAGTGAGGAAAGGGAGATGGTGACTGGAGCCAGTCTTGATTTCCCCCTTTCCTAATGGCAGATTTCTAGTGAATATTTGCTGGTGTTGGAGCCCAAAAGGTGTTAAATTATTCCCCAGATTATTCCAAAGGAGCCCTACGAGCTTCTCATGAGTTGGACTGGATGATCCTCATTGATTCCTCCCAACTCAGGATTTTCTGTGCTTCTATCAATTCCTTTCCATTCCATTTCAAGTTCTTGCCCTCTGTGATTTTCCTGCTGCATTTTCCACAGTTTTTAGAGGGAGAGACACAAGGCAAAACACAGCATTGCAAACTCATGCTTGCAATAAGCCTGTTTTTTTAGGACACTGTTCTTAAAAAATCCCTTTTAAGTATGCAGAAATGAGCATCTAAAATCACTCTGCTGCAAGAGACACAAGTAAAAAAAATAAAATTATGTATGTCTTCATTAAGCCTGGTGCATGTTCCCTCACAGGCATTCTGTCTTGCTCATGGTTGTTTTGTTTTAACTTCCTTCATTAAAGCCTCCCTTTTTTTATTTTCCTGAAAGTAGGACACACACTTTGCTCGTGGAGGCTGGAGCTGTGTTTATTAATAATGCAGGGCAGAAGTAATGGCTTTGCAGCAGTGCCCTGACAGAGCAGGACTGGAATCAGCCCCAGAAACGAGGGATCCGTGTGGGAATGTTGTGGGGCAGGATGGAGGCTCCAATCCCCCATTCCTGCCTGGAGGAAATTCTGCTTTGCAGAAGGGAGTTGGAGCATCAGCAGAGCTCTGAGCCATCCCCCAGAGGTGCCCACCACTCTTTGGGGACACCAGTGGGTGCCCCAAGGGGTGTCTTGGGCTCTGGAGAGGTGAATATCCTGTGGTGCCTCACAAGGCTTTCCAGGAATAAATGCTCTCATCATTTTGAGGCACTCAGGCACGGGACTGCCTGGGGAATTAAGCTCATTGCAAACTTTGTTCAGGGCTGGAGGCTGTATCCATCTCAAATGAGGTTGTTAGAGGGAAGCAAGGTCTCCTACAATGCTTTGAAAGGTTCTTAACTTTGTCTTTTCCACTTTAAATGTGTCCTGAACAGTCCCACGTCATCTAAAGGTCCTGTGATGAAAACAGAGCAGTCCCAGAGCTGCAGAGACCCACAGCTCACATTGTTTGCTCAGCTCCCACTGGTTCATTTGCCAGGAGTTAAACTGATAATTAATAAAAACTCCTTATTTTATTTATATTTAGGTGAGAGGATAAAGCAAATCCAGAAGACATTGGTTGAAGGTGGCCCTTAAAGGGCATTAGATAGTCATGGCTGGATTGTGATCCCTGTGAATTATTGCAAAGGACCAGGAGGTATTTATGTTCCTGAAACCTCCTTGGTCCACCTTTTGTGTAGTTTTAAGTGATGGATTCTCCAAGGATCTGTGATTTAATAAAGAACATGCAGAGCTGTGGGAGTCTCCCAGCCATCTCCAGCCCAAATTGCCTTGATTTTGTGGCAGGTTTAATGTGGAGGGGGAAAACCACAGAGGAAGGATTCGTGTAACATTGCAATGAATTGTCTCATCAGTCTCAGAGATTAAAACCTCTGTGAAATCCAGAGGCAAAAGTGAATCTGATTCTGAGTAAAAGCAGAAGTGAGGGAGTGTTTCTGTGGCAGCACTGGGAGTTGCTCTCCTGTGTGATGTTCCTGAGTGCAGCCTAGCATGGAAAATAAAGCAAGGCAGCCTGGAAATCCTTAATAACTCCCAAACCTTTGGGAGAGGGCAGACACTTGGAGCAGAAAATGATCAGTGACTGAGTGCAGGAGAAATTGGGTTTGAATCTCTGACTTGCCACAAAGCTCCTGGTTTTCTGTTGGAGGAGGAGGAGGGAGGAGCAGGGTTCCACATCTCCAGCCGTGGAGCAGCATCCGCGTGGATCTCACACCCATGAGTGTCTCCCACAGCTGCTGATGGCCAGCACAGCAGCCCTGCTGGGTGTCCTCTGTGCTCCCCATTGCTGTCTGAGTCCAGGAGAGTCTCAGGGGGTTTGGTGGGCCAGCAGACCTGCAGCAGTGCTTCCCTGCACTCTCTGGGAGGTGGATTTCCATCCTCTGGCATGTGTTGT
>WBNQ01090467.1:17570-42044 GCA_013401375.1 Spizella passerina | reverse complement strand
ATGAATTGCCTGGCAGAGGAAAAAGATGTGATGCACATGTCAAATGGGAAGATAAAGGTGTGGGGACCTGTTGGGACCACTGTCACCAGTGACAACTCTTTGAAGAAGGATTTCTTTCCCTTTGTTTCACAAATGTTGGGAATAGGCATTAAGAAAGGGAATGACTGCAAAGACTAAAACAATCTTTGCTCTTTAGAATCATGACTTTATGAACTTTTTTAATATGACTCAGTTTTTTATTATATACTAGTGAGATTTAGAGTAGAATTCTTACCAAGAAGAATTTTCCAGTTTTCTTCTGGTTTCTTGAGAATTATTTCTTTGAATTATATGATTAATGAATGTAATTTCTTTCAGAGTTGGGGGGAGGAAGTAACAATGGAAGTAGATTTGACACGCATCTATGAGCTGAGTAAGACAGGATTTTTTTACCTTCTGTTTTTTACCTTCTGTTTTTTTACCTTCTGAGACTGTTTTCTTTTGCTGTCTGCATAAGCAATAAATTAATAAAATTTCCATGCAGCAAAGAATGTAAATGCGTAGAAGCGTATCACAATAAATAGAAAACAAAAATNCATACAGCAATAGATGGAAAATCATTTTTGGAATCTGCTCAGATACATCTCTTCTGTTCATTCAATTTAATAGAAATATACAAGGTTACTTTCTGTCCTAATTCTAAATGTTATAGAGGAGAATTTCAAGAGCAATCTACAATGATTTCTTTTCCTGTGGTGAAAGTTTTAGATTAAGTTCCTTCTGATATTGACAAGACAGGAAGCAAACCAGTACTAAGTGTCTTGGGGAATTTTTACTGTGTAAGAACACCAAAGAATTGGTTGGTGAATGTTTTTGAAAGTAAATACTGTATGAGTTCTTCATTGGTTTCAATGCATGAGTGCCTGGTAGGAGAAAGTTAACAGTTCTATCAATAAGATTGAAAAGAATTTTTAGTTACTAGGGAAGTTATGAAAATAATTAATTCCAGAATGAATTGCATTATAGGCATTTAGGAGATTTGACCTAAGTCAAATATGTCAGCATTTTCAGCAAACCAAAACATTGTGACAGCCAGTATAGATCAATTTAAATGAAATCATATGTTTTCCATCTTTTAATCTTTTAGCTTGAAGTAATTTTGAAATGAAAGCTTTTTAAATTGAAGAAAAGCAGGAATGTGTTATTTTGAATAGAACGGAAGGAAAGAATTAATTTTCTTATTTCCAATTGAAATTTGTATTTCAGGAAATATGAACCCTGTATAGCTGGTTTGAGTGGTTACAATTTGCATTTTTCCCTCAGAAACTGTTGGCCAAACTATTTTTCAGATAGATGCAATCTTGACTTGCCTAGTTTATGCAAAAATTGCATTATACAATTCCTGAACCAAAAACATTGTCTCTCCAGGACCTCCTTTCAGAGTGTAATCAAGAGCAGAAATCTCCAGGGCAGTTTTATTATTTACATGCGCAATAGCTTTTGTTCCTGTTGATATAAAAATTTGCTTTTGAAAGCTGATGACCAAAACCGAATTCAGAGCATATATTTGCATGCTGGTCCTCAAAACTCTGAGAATGAGATTCAGTTCAAAGGTTGGGGCACTTAAATGCAGGTATCTACTTGTGCACATTTTTGTATGGGCAAAATGCCCAGCCCCCATTCTGTTCAGTAGAGGTTTAGGGCTTGATCAGGCAGCTATCCCACAGCCAGACTCCTGGAGCTTTTCAGTTTCTGAAGGCACCATGAGGTCAACAGACTCGACGCCTGACTTTTGGGATGTAAGTCTGCATGAAGGGAGCCTAGAGATGCATGGGTTACTGCAGGGTATTTCAATGCCTCTGCTTCCTGTGTGGGGACAAATGAGTCAAACCCCTTGTGAATGCCATCATGTCAATTTAGAGATTTTTTTGGTTTACCCTAAAGTAACACCACATACTTTGGCAGCTGCTGGTGTTCAGCTGCCTGCATGTGCTGGCCAGATCTCCACTGTCTGTATGAATTTTGAAACTTAATTCATGTTTCATAACCTGTGAACTGACTCTTACTTTGGTTGTCTGTCAATCTCAAAACAGGACTTTAAATATTTTTTAAATCTTATTTTTCTGTAGTCTTTGGCAGCACAAACTTAATATTTTTCAGACTACAGCATAGTTTCAATGTGGCACCCCTTATCTCCCTTTCTCGTATTCTTACCACATACTCATTACAAAAGTCACTATTACACTAAAATTAGGAACTAGAAATAAAATCTCTTAGGTTATGAAAAAAATTTGCCTCAAAAACGTTAGAATTATTCCCCAGATAAGCATAAGAAGCAGTAAAATCTTGTATTCCTTAGCTACCTCTTGTTATCTAGCATATTTTTGACAATACATAAATTATAATAGTGGTTCCATGGTGCTGTTGATGGTTGCATCAAGGTTGTGTCTTATTTGTCAGGCTCCAGATACATTATACTCTGTATGGCTCAGTGGCAGTCCTCTGCACAAGGTTCAAGGCTGATTGATGGTACACTTTGATGTACTGATCTTTAGCAATAGCTGTAGTAGTGGAACACCTTAATAAACGCTGTTCAAGGCCAGTTTCAAGGCTGGACATTATCACCTAATTACTTTGATCAGAGTGGTGGCAAATATTTGCATAGTACATGCATGTGGATTCAGCCTGTTTTATTTTATTTACAGAGTAACTTTTTGGAATAGGGTCTGTTTGAGGTCTACTCTGGAAATTGAGATTCATGGTTTCCACTGAACCATGCTCCTGCAGACCTCTTCTCCTCATCTTCTGACTCCCTCCTATTGTATCTCCTCAGAACCACCCTGTCATGCCCTCCCTTAACCTTTTGTTCCTCCCTAAATTTTGTTACCTAATGCAAGCTTATTTCTGTGCTGTTCATGTTCTGTTCCTTTCTTGCTTCACAGCTTGATGAATGCACATTAGAAAAATCACATTGTGGAGCACAGCTTTGAAGTGCTGTTCTGGCTCCCCATCAACTGAGTTTATATCTGCTTCACTCAAGTGATGCTGCTTCACAATGTCTTTAGTTGGGCTCAAGACTCAAAATCAGTATCCCATCCTCACTCCCCCTTGGTCAGCCATCAGCAGTCTGTCACTGTCTGTGTCCTCCTTCAAATGTTGTCTTGCCTTCTGCATAACTGCTGATAAGATACAGCCTTCCAGAGCCATTCTCCTAACAAACATTCACCCCAGTGTTTCCTCCTTGTGCTGCAGTAATTTTCCAGTGCTGTCCTCTCCTCTCCTGCTACTTCTTTTTGCCACAAAGAGCGTTTATCCGTGCTGTCATCCCTCCTCCATTCCTACCTTATCCTGAATTCTTTATAGCACCAAATATAAACTTTTTTTGCTTCCAAGGATCTTTATACCTTAATCCTCATGTCTCTGTCATCTGGTATTAACTACCCAGTTCTAGTGTTTTAGATCTGTTCAAGATGCTTTGGTGTCAGTGATATACTTGACCTTAACTGACCTCTTGGTCTCTTCAGACCACCAGCTGTCATTCTGGCAATGCTGCCTCATTCATTCCTTGCCCTCTTCTAGATGGGTGGTTTCGCCTTGTCTTTTCCTTAGATTGTGACATCCCTGGGAGAAGTGTGGTGGTTTTGTTCTGTATATGTACAATTCTTATACCAAGTCCTTATCTGGGTGGAAATTATATCAGTAATAAAAAATGATTGTAAAAATATTCTCAGCAGCGAAGGCTGAGGAATAAGCAAGGAATTTTTGCTACCATTTAGCTTTAGAAATCATTAATGGGGCAAGATGGTGCTGGCCTTCATCTCTCACCCCTGCTCTGCCTGCACCACAAACATCAGTAGGGAGCTGGGGTCCTCTGAATTGCAGCCAGGCAACTCTCTTGTGGCACTGCAGTGCCTTCCCTAGGAACCTCATCTGCAGACGCCTCTGCAGTGTGGTGTATGTCTCATATCTGCATCCAGCACCCCTATTCTCTGGCTATGGTTTCTGCAAATTCACAGGATTATTAAATCAACAGGTTTTAGGGACAGTCCTCTGACTGGGATCTCTTTCCAGACACAGGAGAATTTCTTCTAAGTGCAGATGTAGAACTTCAATGGACAACAGTTGTTTTGGTCTGTTTAGCTGAGTTTTCTGTGTCTAAATAACACATGTAAGAAGTTAATGTACCAAGAGTATCAGGCACAGTGAACACAACTCATGTGATTGCATCATTAATGGCTCTCCCTGTTGTTTTTAACATCAGCTTTTCATTCTTATAAGAATATTATTCCTTGTTCCAAGGAGAAACAAAATAGCCATGAAATTCTCCTTTCAATGTGGAGGATGTATTTTTAGGGAGTGTTCCCTTAACTATTTATCTTTCCAAGGTTTTGCTTACTTGGGCAGAGCAGTAGAGCTGAAATGTTGCATAAAGCAGAGAAGTCTTTCCCTCAGCCTGAGGAGTGATTATCATTAAAGAAGAGCAGAGCTGAGGTCACTGCAGGTCATCAAGGCCCAGTTCCCCTCTCGCCTGGTGATTCAACCCTTGGGCCAATGTTCCTCAGCCTGTGTCTCAAGCCAGACATGGAAGCTCTTGGCAAGGGAGGAACAGAGCTTTTTTCACAGGCACAAAATGTTAGTATCTGCCTCCAATTCCCTTGCAGGATCTGGCTTACCTTTGGAGTCCAGGTGTGCATGTGGAACACAGGCTGAGACGAGGTGGGGTCTGGTGCTGTTCTCTCTCCAAACCCAGTGAGAGGCGAGTCTGGCCTGGAGCAGCTGGCAGAGCCACAGGCACATCCCGGGCAGACAGCAGGGACTGACTCTGTGCTCCTGCCCGCCAGCACTCTGCACAGGGTGCTTACTGCAGCTAACACAAACAGAGAGGCTTCCCAAAGCCCTCCAGAGCCCAACACAAAACCAGCTGGCTTTTTGAAAGCTGCTGAGCACCTCTGAGAGCATGTTCCTTAGGAACCTTGCCCAAGCATCCCAAGGAAGCTCTGCTTGTTCTTGCACTGGGTAAAGGGGAGATCATTCCATACCTACAGTGAAGTGACTTCTAGCTTGACTTCTTCCAGCCTATGGTATTTAATGTTCTTTCTCTGGGTGTTTTTGTGTCTCAAGTCTGCAGTTACTGGGGGCCTTTTCCAATCCTTCTCCAGCTGACTGTTACACAAATGTTACTGAGAAATAATCACACGGCCAGTTGCACTAAAGACTTCTCAAAACAACAGAGATTCAGCCAGCCAAGGTGTGTTAATCTTTCAAAATTTCTGTAGGATCCTGCTATCTGATGAGACAAATTTTAGTAATTACTGTTATCTTTAAAAAGATAATTGAAACTCACAGGGATTTATTTATAAGTGATTTAAGTATAACAAACTTTTCATTTTAAAAATCTATGGCTCTTTAGTGAAGTGTTCTGAAGTGACCTCTCTCTCCCTTCATGACTCATGGGGTCACTGAAGATCATTTGATTTGAAATGTGTCTCCCACAGAGTTGTCTTGGCAGAAAACAAATTAAAGTAAACAAGAGTTAGCAAGGTGGGTATTTACACTGATAGCACTCCTGTTAATAGTATGTAACCTTTTTATTATTTAATTCTAAGGTTATTAGGAGGCAATCACTGCTTTTACCACCAAAATCCCTGTATGCAGCTAAACATAATTATGATCAAGCCTCATCTGCATGTTCTTTAACTGTGTGGAGCTGGTGGTGTAAATGAGAGGAGATAATAGAACCATAGAATCATAAAATAATTTGGATGGGAAGGTCATGTAGTCTAATTCCCTACAATGAGCAGGAGCATCAGAAGATCATGGTCCAGCCTTCAGCCTGTTGACTTTCAGATAGAACACTCTGTGCAGGTCATAAATGGCGAATACCTATTTATGGTGCCACAGCTCTGTTTAGACCAAGACCATGAACAAATTGAAGCATGCTATCATCAGCTAAGCAATAGTTATCTCTAAAATGTATTTCATGCTTTCAGAAAAATTATCCCATGATTTTTCCTCTTTTTGCTTCCCCTTTTATTTCATCAGAAACTTGCATAAGAGGTCTCATAATAGAAATACCAGTTTATCCTGATATTCTTACAGTAAGATTAAAAAAAAATTGAAGAAGGGTTGAAAAATCTATGTTCAAAACCACTGTTGACATGTTGAATAATGGCTGCCTGTACTCAGCTCTGTTACATCAGCTGTGGCCAGCATGGTTTCAGAACTGTAAAACTGTCTTCTTTTCTGACATGGTGTCATGTTTCATTAGTAGGGTCACTCTGTCACTTCCAAGATCTCCATGATCAGTAAAGATTTCTTTTAGCCTGAAAAAACTCTGGAACATTTTCACTGCCTAGGTTCAATCTGCTCACCCAAAATGCTCACCCTCCCTCCTTCTGCTGGCTTGTGAGCCATGTGGTCTCACTCAGCCAGCCTTGCTCCTTATCCCCAAATCACTGTTCAGAGGTATCAGCCCAATGTCCAGCTCATCTGGGTCCAAAAAAGTCTGAACATTTAATCTCCCTGGTGTGCCCAATCTATGTTGCATTTCTGTGTTCCTCAAGAGTTATCCCTCACTCTTACTCACCCTACACAGGACAACCACAAGCATAGAGTTGTCCCTGGGGATGTGGGAGAGACTGAACTCACTAACTTCCTCAGGGACTGCAATCCCAAACTGAAATTGAATCTCCTCTCAACTAAGAGAGCACTTTGGCTCTAAGGGCACTGTCAGGAAGTCATGCAAATCATCCTGTTGAGTCTGTTACTTTTTTTTTTTTGAGAAACCACGCTACAAATTCCCTGAGAAAAATGCCTGAGCTGTCCTAATGGTGTTAGGGTGCCCACCTGGAGGCTGAGGTCGTGGCTCCTCTTCTGCCCCTACCTCTTCATGCATTTTAAATAGTAAGTATATAATGTGAAATACTCACACAGCCCACAGCAGAGGCTGCCTGCTTGCTACCAGCCTGGATCTGTCCAATATATTTCTAGTTGCTCCTATGGTTTTAGTATTATTTTTCTTTGTTTTCCTGTCTTAATACAAGTCCTGATTTTAGGAGAGGCAGCAGAAAGAATTGCCCTGGTATAACCTTGTGGTGTTTGTGACCCTGGCAAGGCAGATGAGTATTGATTGCTGAAGTATTTGATTACATTAGCTGAGGCATATTGCCACAGACCTTGTACTTTCTTTTCTCTCCTCACTTGCATCTGTGCAACCCCCTTAATAGGGGTTTAACTGAGGTTAGAAAATTAGCAGCTACAGCAGTAAACAAAAAATACTTGTATGTGTAGCCCAGTATATATTAAAAAAAAATAAAAGGAAATCCATATCCAAGCTATTCAAACAGTTCATCTGTGTGTCTTTTGTCACAAAGTGGAAGCATACTTAGGGGCTTATACTGGGTCTTTCCATCTGCATAACACGAAGTCAATATGAAAAAGAAGAGTCCCCTGCAGACGTGTTTTATCATCCTCAGGCTACAGGAGTCCTGAGCTGAGCAGAAAGGACTGGTTGCCTCTATTCTATACACTGCATATCAATCTACAGGTTATGTGGTCCAGCCATCCATGGAGAGCTACTATCCCAGCAAGAGAGGACTGGCCCAGGCTGAGTGGTGAGGACCATGGTGCCACAGGAGTTTGGGCAGGAGCTCCTGAGCCACCCTTGCAGGGCCCTGTCTGGTGACAGTGCTGGTTTCTACCAGCTTGTTGTGATTCTGCACTTTAGTCAGTATTTTCTCCACAGTGTTCAGAACTGAACTTTAATCTGTGGAGTGATCCTCTGATGTTTTCACCTTCCCCTGAGCTCTCTGTTGTCAGTATGCCTTGGTGTGTGAACCAGCTCAGGCAGGACGCAGGAACAACCACAACAGCATGGATGAAATGGAGAGCAAATTTGGTTTTGTTGAAGTCAAACCACAAGTTTTCTAGCTTTTACCCTTCTGATTCTCTCCCTGATCCTACTGCTGGGGGAGTGAGTGACTGGCTGTTTGGTGCTTGCTTGTTGTCGGGGTTTAAATTGTGATGCCAGTGGGGGGATTCCCAAAGCAGCACCCAGGCAGAGGCCCACAGGCAGGGATGCAGACACCATGGAGCTCTCTGAGTGCTAGGGGATCATCAAACCTTCTCTTTTTCCTTCTATATCAGGGACTCATGCAGGTATAGTTTACTACAGTTTGGTTGTTCCCACAGCAGGACAGGAATCTCACCCATGCTCAACAGGATACCTCTAAATCTATCTCAGGACTATGTTATCTGAACACAGGTGTTGTCCAGCACATGAGGCTAAACAATAACTGGTATGACGTACGTGGCTTTTGACACCTCAGCTTGCAAGCCATTTGACCATGTTCACAATCTTCCTCACCAACCTTCCATTATTCTCCCACTCTTGGGAAGCTGAAAGTCAGATCAGCTTGAAGAGCTACTGAATACTTCAATTTCTCATTGACCAAAGGAACTCACAAGAACCCATTAAACCACAGCCAGAAAAGTCTGGAGCAGTTGGTTTGAAGCAGACAATGGGATGTAAAAGAGGCATAATTTTTGATGCAACCTAGAATTAGTTTAGCAGTTGTCTTATCTCTTTTCTGTTGTTATTTTCCATGTTGAATTCCTTTTCTTCAAGGAAGTGTATTTTTCTTAAAATATTGCATAGCCTTGCTGCCCTCAAAAACTGCTGTTTCAAGCAGGATTTATTTAAGAAAGAAGGAGCAGATACTCTAATGATAAAAACAAGTACCAGGGTGCATGTCAGGCTTGCACTCACTCTCCAAATTAGCTTACATTGAATATGTTATAATTTGTATGAATCATACCAAATATAATTGGCAGAAGTGTGGAAACAAGCTGTACTGGATACTACCCTTCCCAAGAGAACCAAAGTTATAATTCAACCCTCCTTGCATTATACATAATTGTTTAATATTATACATGGTGCACAAAATTGGTGTTCTCTGTTCTCCTTTGAAAATGCAAAGAGATTAAATAAAATTACAAAGACAACACACAGATAATACATGTGTGTTGCACCTCAAATAAAGTGTTATGCACATGCTGCATAGTCTTTTTATTAACCTTTGAATATTTAGCACGGTGAATAGTGAGAGGAAAAAAGAATGGAAAATTTAAAGTAATTGTAGAACCCAATCAAAAAAATCCTTATTTAGGAAGAGTTCTATCATCTAAGCTGGATATCATGCCAGAATGTGAAATCTGAAAATATCAAATAGTCCTGTATCTCATCTTTTGAGTTAAGGACAAAAGGTCAGACCTAAGTTCTTGGAAAAAAGCAGGATAAAAACAATGTTTTAAGTCCATTTGTTCTTTTCATCAGCAAAGGATAAGAAAGCCTTCTCTTTCAGACCAAAGAAATTTCATTAAAAAAATGGACTTTTGTGACAGACATACATACATGCATCTGCCACTTGCAGCAGAAAAGGACAGGGATATTAGAGAGAACTAAATTATATTAACCCTGAAACTATTGTTCTTATGGACATGCCATCACTGAAAATAAAATGTGTAGGCACACTACTACCCATGGTAACTTTAATGGAATTAGAATAGGAAAAAAGACCTAGGGAGGTTTATGGAATATGGAGTTTAGGCAGTGAGGTTAAATGAAGCCAGAACCACTGGTGAATATGAGGTAGATATTTATTTATCTCCATATTGGTATTTGAGCTGGCTAGTTCAAAACTGGTGTGGGTGGCTTTGGATGAGTGCATAAACCTTTGATAATGCTAAGATATTAAAACAACAAACAGTCTAGAGATGCATTTGGTTCAGCCAATATAATTTATTTTAACACAGTTAGTACTTTTTAAAAATAAGTATCTTACAAAGAATATAATACAAGTTTTGAGGTTTCACTTGAACGTGAATATTTCTGTAGGTTTTTTTTCAAGTCTTCTTCCAGTTTTTCATAAAACCATAAATATAATTCTCCAGGAAATTCTCTCCTCCCCACTGTGAATCTGCCTTTATACAACAAAAACTTTATTTCACCTGTGAGGAGGCCCAGCCCCCCACCCAACATTCCAATTATAGAAAAGATTATATTTTAACTGCAGTACAATTTTGAAATTATTATGAATTAGCTCATGAAATTCTACCTGTGGGAAAGTATTTGCTGACAGAAAAAAACCCCAGCTGCTGGACACACACAATGGAAAATCTTAACTTGCCTTTCAAAATGGTTGGTAAAAAGGGAGATATTTGCATCAAAAGAGAGCATTAAACCCACTGCATGTCGGTACCACACTGGTGCACATTTTTCATTAAAATAGTGAATTAGCATCTTTACATATATTTTCCCCCAAGACTTGAAGCATTTCATTTGCATATATACATAAAATGTATATAAAGCATATGTAATACAGTGCATTTAGTACTGTTAGTATATAGAGTGTATTTATGTACTACTAGTACATAGTGTATATGCATAATACAAAACATGTATTCATAAGCATTTCAGCCTGTACCTGAAATCAACGTCATTGGATGGCTGCAAAATACCCAGTCCTGCACGGGATTGGTCTAGAGAGGGACACTTCACATTACTGTCCACAAGCTCTAGCTCAAAATACGAAAAAATCAGAGCCAAAAACTGTTTAATCTCATGGACAGCAAAGAGCCTTCCCGGGCACTTGGCTATGCCTGTCCCAAAGGGCATGTAGTAATGCTTCAGCTTCCGGCCCTTCCGGTAGAAGTCGGTCTTCTCCTCTCCCTTCTCGTTCAGGAAGCGATCGTATTTAAATGTCTGCAATTAAACACACAAAAGGGTTCCTTGGTATTTGGATATCTCCAAAAGCCAGATAAAGCTGCTAAGCCAGGCTGGGAAAAGGATGTCTCCACCAATAAGCATTGTAGAGTACCACCATCCCCCATGGGGCTGTTTACGAAAGAGTAGCCGCTGAGAAGTTCTGTTATGTGGGACAGGATGCCAGGTTCTTTGCTGATAACTCCCCTTTTCTTTCCTGACCTCTAAAAATAAGGATTGTAACATGCATTCTTGTTCAAGTGGCAGAAGGAGAAAGGAGAACTGGAAGAATTCTAATTCCCTGCCTTTGGGAAACTCTTATCCTTATCCTTCTTCAAAGACTCTCATCATGGTGATCTTCCCTCACTGAGGAAGGCATTAAGCAGAGGGATGTCTGGGGCTGATAGCACACCTTTTGGTTACACTCAAACATGTTTTGCAGGTAGTGTTTTCACTGCCTTTACTTATTTTTGTTTCCTGTTATCATATCTTCAAGTGTAAGACTGGGTTGTCTGGGATACAACAGAGAACCAGCCATGGTTCTCAGCACCTCAATAAGTGCTTTATCCAAAGGCCTGTTAACTTCTGCCAGAGCACCAAGTTTAATGCAGTTTGCAAAAAAATGCTTACCAAGGGATCAGCATAGATTTCTGGATCGAAATGCAGCAGCTGAGGATAAAGAGCTACAACGTCATCTTTGCGAATGTTGTAAAAGTCATTCTCCAAGTGCAAAGTGAAATCCTCCTTGGCCACGCGGAAAGTCATGGATGCACTGGAGAGCCTCATCGCCTCCTTGATGATGCTGTCTGTTGGGAAAGGACAAGGAATGATTGCCATGGAAACAGTGTATTCACATTCTGGGGGAAGGTCATGGACACTGAATTATTTCAGACCCATTATCAAACCCTGAATTTATAAGAAGAAATATTTTAATATTAACTTTCTAAATGCCTAAGAAAGTATCTTTCTAATTTCTTTTTAGCATTTCTATCCCTTCTGCAGATACCACTGAGAGCCTAATCTCCTTTCCCCGCAAAGAATGCTTAGAGTGGACAAAACAGAATGTTCAAAAGTGAGACATATTTTCACTCTGATATAAAGACCAAACCAGTGAAAACTGAAAATAGAACAAGAAAAAGAAACAGTACAGTGAGCAGAATTTTCTGAAGCTTTAAGAGGTCCTGTATAGAAACCCATACTCAGAAAAAAGTAATATGGGAAGTTTTTGTTTCAATATGCTGTGACTCTTTTTTTAAGTAACAGTAGTTAAAAAGCAGCATTATAACAACTCTCTGTAAGTTCTGAAAAATTATAATTTGAAAAATATTGAGAGGAAATAGAAGTAATGGTATTAGAAAACATTGCTTCACATGATAAGAATAGGGATTTAAGTTTCGGCAACACCTTTTTATTGGATTTAAAGAGATAATCAAACAAAATAATTGTTCAGAATTATCCATGTGTCTATGTTCAGTGTAGCATTATTGAGACATGCCATTACCCATGAAAAAATGCTGTTCATGTGAATTTTGATAGTCTCACCACCTGGGACATTGGGAAGCCTGGTTGTGTTGGCTACTGCTAAGGAACATATAATTGCCTGTTCTCCTGTTTCTTTGCTATTTCCATAGGAATTCTATAGCAAGCATTTATATGGTAACAAACAGAAGACCATGGAAATTGTAGTGTGATTTCTGCATAAAATAGTCATACCTAGTATTGGCATATTATCCAGCTGTTTTCGGTTCAAGGAAATATGTTTGCCATCTAAGCTGATACTCTCTTCAGCACTTTCCAAAACACTTTGCACTTCTTTGGTAGCTGCTCTCATTGCTTCTGGACTCCTAAGATCAAAAGAGAAAAGGTATAACATAAATTTAAAAATTCTTTAAGAAGTGGTTTTCCTATTAACTTTCTTTCTGAACAAAATTTATTTTGTTGACCGACAAGTACAACCTTCTAAAATAAAAATGTTGCAGCAATATGTTGCAGTTCCAGTTTTTCATGTATTGGCAAAGGTATGAACACTTCAAAGGAAAAAAAAAAAAAAAGAAAAATAAAGGAATCCCAAGTATTTGATTTTGTCTGCAATGACAAGTGGCACAGACCTGATATGTGTAATTCAGGTAATAAACAGTACTGACACTAAAAAGCAATGCCAAAAATAAGGAAAAAACCAGCCAGTTGTAGGTTAGGAAATAGCCCCACTGCAGGTAGAAAGGTTAGGAACAGGATTATAGATCAATTTTATAACATCATTTATTCTGGCTGCTGTGACAATATTGTGTCTAGCTGAAAAGAATCTTCCTAATACTAAGAGCCCACACAGCACCCTTCACTGTCTAGCCCTTCTTTCAGACATGGAATATATGAGCTTGGGTGAAATATATAAACACAATAAAGGAGGCTCCAATTGCATCTTGACAAAGGCACAATCAGGGTGTTAAAAGACACCAAGTTCAGAAAATCTAAAGCAAATGCATTATTGGAGCAAAAAGTACTAAATAATCTCAAAAATTAGCATTGGAAGTAGATAAGATAAGTAAAAGTGTTAGGAATTTAGACATGCTTCAGAGTTAGTTATGCTGAAGGAGATAATCCAGAAAGGCCCACTATAAAATGGACATTTGATAGTATCTGAGCTGTGCACTTGTCTCACAAGTAACAAGCTCAACAGGTGCAATCTACAGTAGAGCTTCAGTGGGATTTATCAACATATAAATTATTTTCTATTAAGTATCTGTGAAAACAATAATGAAATTAAACGCCATTTTGCCTGCTCTAGTGAGATGGTCTAAAAATGTCTAGTTATATTTGTAGCCTTTAATAGAATTAATGTTTTGACTGCAACTAGCACTTTTAATATCATATCATACAGATTTACTCCAAAGCTTTCTTGACAAAGTGTGGCATTGCCCTGGAGTGCTGTTTCTTAACAAAAACAAAAAAAAATTCTAAAGAATTTCTCTGTGCTACCACCACTTGTTCTCAGATGGGTGAAGGGCTTTTCTGTGGAAGTCCTGAACAACACAGCACTTCTGCTGCAAACCATAAGTTTTTTATCACTGGTGAGGTATCAAGGAGTGGAATTGGCCTGTACTAATGAATTGGTTCCTGAAAGATAAATATTTTGCTTGTTTGGGAGCAAGAAGCATTGGGACTTACTTAAGAAGATAGAACAAGGTCCAAAAGGTGGCAGGAATGGTGTTTGCTTGAGAGGCCCAGAGCACTGCCACGTGGGTCTTGGCTTTCTCCATGTCATCGAAGGTTGACAGGGTGTCGTTCAGGAACATGCGCAGGGTCACAAGCTCAGAGAGGTTGTCCCTTTTCAGGAGGTTCTTGTGCAGGAGGGCCTCTCCCAGCTTCTCACGTGCACTGTGGGCACTCTTGAACAGGTGGATAGGCAGCCCTGCCACGAGGGCTGGGAAAATCTTATCGAATTCCTTGAAGTTTTCAAGGGCATTTAGGATATGAGCTCTCTCGGTTTCCTGCTTTGATGTTAGGTTTTTGTCATTATTTGAATTAAATTCTTTACCAAAAAGTGTTAAAAAGCCAGACTCAAACATCACTTGGCAACAGAAGGTATAAAGTCCTTCTGTCACCCAGGTATTAGACTGAAGCTTAGGTGCTCTTGACTGCAGCATGACATACTGGAGGTTTTCCATCATTGCTTCAATGAGGGCATCTAGAGCATTGCCTTGAAGGGTTCTAATGAAAGTCTGATGAAAATTTTCAGTGGTGTTTCCCTCCGCTGGGTCAATGCTACCATGCCCAAAAGCCTGTCACAAAATAAATTGTATGCATGATAAGTAAGGCCTTTCATTACCTGGATTATAAAGTGTAACAGAAACAAAGCCAAAGTATAACTTCATAGCTTACTAGAGGGAAGGATAACAATGTAGTAAAATAATGTACAGTCAGAATAATGTATAATCTAAGAACAATCCAAATCACTGCAATTTTCTTTTCCATTTATGTAGAGGAAAAAAAATACCTCAATATTTTAAACCAGTTAAACTGCAGAAATGTGAAACCAATCCACAACTATCCAAAGGCATAGTTATGTATACAGGGATTAAGTGGGTCTGCCAGCAGATACTTTTCATGTTAGATATTAAAACCAGGAATACCTTGGCAGAAGTAGCAAAGTGGAACTTTTTCCAGTCCAAGTGTTTTCCCTGGCGCATCAATGCATGGTATGAAAAAGGGTCAGTGAGGAAATGAATGTATTTCCCTGCTACATGGCAAGTGAAGATGTGGCCATGCTTCTTCTGCTTTTCTTTGAGGAACTCAAGGGGGTTGGCACCAAACTTCAAGGCACAGCCCAGGTATGGAAGGAACCCATTTTCAAGTGGTGGCTCACCTTGCCGCCTACAAAACACAAACAAAAGCTCCATTTAAAATTATGTATAAAGATGTCTTCTCCAGAACTATCAGGTATGTAAAATACTGATGGTAGGTTTTGTGTAATGTGAAAAAAAAAGAAGAAAAAAATCCCAAATAAGTAGTTTATTTACAAATATTTTTCTACCCTTTAAGAGCTAAGCTATGTAAGAAAGAACAACTTTAACTATTAATAGACTTAATGATACACATAATAAACCAGTTTGATTATGTAATATTTCTTTTCCCTAGATCAGATGTATATTTTTCACCTGTATTTTTCAGATGTATATTTTTCACCAAATGCAAAATTATTGCCGTTAGCTAACACACAGTTATGATATTGTCACATTAATAAATAATCCATCACATTGATACTAACTCATACATTTTTGCACAATTTTATCCACAATTTAATTTGAATACCAAGCAAAGAAACTTTTTAGCATAGAAAGGTTGTTATTATTGGCATATCCCATTAATAGACCAGATCTTTCTAAAAATATGGGAATTTTGCTATGATTCTCAGTAAGCATAAGAGCTAGTGTTTCAGACGTGTCATCAAGCACATGCTGTAAATTAAGCAGATACTTAAAGTGAAGCATATGTTTAAATTATTTTCTTTTTTTAAGCAGAAACAGCTTTCCTGCATAAGGACATTGACTGCTGAAATAACTTTCATATAATATTTCAGCTTTTCCAGTAAATGAAGTTAATTATTTTCACCTTTTTTAAAATTAAACTTTTAAAAATAAAACTAGAAAATGACTGTGGAAATTAAAAGATAAGAAGAGTTAAGCAAATTACTTGCGGCTTATGTAAATGTGTCAGCAGGATAAATGCTATTAAGGAATACACCTCATACATAAATATTACCTGTATTAAATTGTGTTACTGGATATAATATAAAAATGTTTGTAAGTAGGTATTAAACAATAATTACATATAAGTAGGTATTCTCTGTGATTACAATACAGGTGAAATTACAACCCAGAACATTAGGAAATCAGGATATACATATTAATATTTTAATTACCTCACTGATGCATAGATTTGTATCTACAGCTACCTCTAGGCATCAATACACTATTATTGCAGAGTTCATACACAAAAATTTGGTTAGAACATAAATCTCTCAAAAGACCAAACTACAGCATTGTCTATGCTGTCCTGCATGTGTCTGACTACAGTTCTCTTAGTGATGTACACAGGATATTTGACACAAATAAGGGTCAGGCACACTAGGATGCTTTTACAAATAGAGTCCTTACCTTCTCCTCCTCCCTAGAAGAAACCAAGACACACAACAAAGTATTACTGCCGTTCCCCAGATCCAGGATGCCAGGAACATTTCTGGTAATGCCCAAAAGCTTCCAAGTGGAAAATGGGTAACTACCAGGATGGCAGGAGAGGTGACTGAGAATGAAACAGAAGACAGGTCACAATTTATATACAGTGGGTACACTACTGTATCTAATGGCACTGAGTCAACCTAGCAAGCTATTGATTAACCATTTCTGGAGAGAGCTTGTTCCCTCTCTTCTCTGTCACCTTTCTGCAGAAAGCTTCGCCAGATTGATGCAGACAGTTGCAGATCTGGCCTTGAGCTAATGTCACATAGCAGAAGCAGTTCCAAAGTAACCAAACAGCTGTAATAGTTGATAATTTGAAGGTTAGCCAGGTGTATTTTGATGAATCCTGCAGATTTACCAATTGCAGTTTATAGTTCAAGTTTAGCAATATATGAAATGGTTACTGACCGGTGTCCAGGAGATTCAGACTGTGCTAGCTGGAGGCTGCAGCCCGTGCTGCCCTTCAGCTGCCAGCCTGTTCCCCTCCCTTCTCCTTGTGGGCTGCCCTGGCTCTGGAGTGCCACTGCAAGAGGGAGCGGCGGGTTCAGCAGCTGGGCAAAGGGATGGCTGCGGAGGTGGACTTACTTCCTCTAACTACATTTGTCTGGAAGAAAGGATAGAAATGGTCTTTCACAGACTCATAGAGTGAATCAAAGAAGAAAAGGAAAGTAGATCTAGACAACCACACTGGTTTCAGTTTTTTTTTTTTTCATTGTCCTTGGACCACCTTTTATTTTCCCACTAAATATTTTCTCCTTTCTGTTGTTGACTTATGAGAATTCAAACTTTGGTTTGCTCCTAGACCTGGCATCAAGCCATCAAGGAGGCAGCTCAGGTACAGTGATGTTCCATTAGTCATCCAAGGCATAATATGTTTCTAAGAGAGAAACTGAAGGGTTTTTCAGACTCACTTTTGTACCAGTTTTTGTTGGTGCCCCTACAGTTATGTGATAAAGCAGTAAAGATTTGGACATCTTGCTGTTGCAATAAAACACTACACTGAAGGCATTGACACTCAAATCTGGCAGGTGGAACTATTGTCCTGGCCTCAAACCAGGGCAGACAGTGAAGCAGGGGATTACTGTGCACATGTCATTACATTTGAGTCAAATTTTAAATTACTATACTGAAGAAATTAACCTTATTTGCAGCATCAAGGTTTGCCCTCACTTAATCTAAAAATCCCTCCTTTTGCATGTCAGCTCCAGTCCTCTATCCCATTGTCATTTAAACACAGGTGCTTAATTTATTTTCCCATAAAAAGTTCTTTTTCATCAGCTGAATTCAGCTTGATATTATATAATTGCTTTATAAAAACCTTGCTTTTCCATTTCCTGTCTGTTTGCCTTATTGAAAAATTCAGTTCTGGGCGCCATCTTTGATTTCATCCTGTGACTTCTTCATCCTAAAAAATAATAATAATTTTATTATATTGGTGTCTAATTCTTTTTGCATGTGTGGTTGAAACAACACTGAAAAAGTTAGAAGTTACTGTCAATTTTGTGTCCAACACCCAGGAATAACATTTAACCAGCAGCAGTTGCCTGTTTCCCCTCATCATATCTTGTGTTGCACTAGGTAGAGCTGCCATCACAGTTGCCTCTTCTCTCTGTGCTTTGGGTTGTTGCGCTGCAAAGTGATGGTAACATCATTTATAAATGGCATCCTGCTGCCAGCAAACAGCAGCAGTAACTTCTCTAAAGCTGCCCACCTTCTTTCACTTTCTGCTTTGTACATATATAATAGCTCTAAAAGTATAACCAGGTGTAGGCAGAGCACAGGAGCTGCCCGGCAACTTACCTGAAATAATTGCTTTTTTTTCTCAGGAAAGTCTGAAATAGGCCAATCTACGGTCCCAAAGCCAGCCTGTATTGCAACAGGCTGCAGGCTGTGACTTATGTCCTTGTGATAAAGGCAAGCAGGAGTCTTGTCTGCCACAGTTACTCCACCAAATTTAGCAGATGATAAGTGTGAATCTCCTTCCATTTATATTAGTGGGCATCAGGCTTTCCTGATTTTTCAGCAGCACCAGTGGAGTGCCCTGATGTTCTGGGCGCAGTATTTTGGTGTCTTTCAGACAAATACACTATTTCCCACAGACAAAGCTCAGGCAGTTGCCAGTCTGTACAGCAGGGATTAAAGGCACCATGTGGTCCTACTGATTGACAGAGAGTACATTTTCTGCAACCCTTTGTGTGTTGTGTATGAGCTTGGCTGTCTTGCCCCAGCCCAAGGGGATGATCCAAAAGAATTATGGGTGCAGTCAGAAAAAATATACTGACCTGGCTTGGTGAAGAAAACTCCTTGTGTAAGTGGCAAGAAGAATATTAATGTGAAAAACTGTCACAACTTGGGCTCAAGACTCAACTCAGGCCAGTGACAGCATCAGGAATAAAGCACTGCATATGTTTGAATGTGTAAGCCTTTGTCACTGCAGGTTTGAGCATGGGTGTTCATCAAAAACTCAGCAAGGTATCATATAGTAGTTAGAAAATGCAAAAGCTTTTAACAAATGTAATAGGACGTTTTGGTCAAGCCCTAATGAACACTGAGCTAGAACCAGTTCAGAAAGTCCAGCTCAAGAGCACATGGATGCAGGCATGCTGACATTTCACCCAGTACCGCGCATTTAGCAGCGCTTCCAGCCCAGCCTGGCTGCCCACACGGGCTCCGGGGGCAGCCGTGTCTGCACAAGGTCTGCTCGTGTCTTCAGGGCCAGGAACTGTGGTGAGACTGCTGCATGGTTAGATTGCACCACTTTCCCCCAAAGGGCACTTTTCACCCAGATACACCCACTGGCTGTGGGCAGAGGCTGCCAGGAGCACTCTTATCTATCGCCGCTGCTCCAGCCAGCCAAGTTGAGCCGTGGCCTCCATGGAGCCAGTACCCTTCCCATAAAACAGCTCACTTCTGTGGTCATTCCTGAAGCCTAAGAGAAGCCTTTAGGCTTGCTTCCTCCTGCTGCTCCAAAGCTGCTCACTATCTAAACCTGAACTTCATCTTATATGCTGCAGCTACAAGGCTTTCACTAGTCACAACCTACACATGGTATTTAAATGAGTAGAAAATAATAGATAGACCAAGCTGAGGAGAAGAATGTTTTTCCAGGGTTACTAATGGCTTCATAACCTGGGAGCACTGATGTGCAGAAGGGTGTGCTGGACTTAGGAGAGGCTGCTGATTACATTTGGCACTAAATAGCAGATTTCCACACAGATTTCCACACAGCCAACTCTATAACTTGTTTATTCATGGGAAGTAAATAAGAGATACACTCTACAAAGAAAGGATTGGCTTTTTTTTTCTCATGCACGTGTTGTGAGAACGGGTTTATTTTCTTCCATCAACAGACAAAAATCCCTGAAACCACACAAACCAAGCATTTTGCCCAGCAGTGGGAAGGCAGCCCTGCAGTTCACAGAACACGAGCAGGCTGACATGCTACAGCCAGAAGATGCAATTGCATCTAGGAAACACATCTGCAGCTGTGCAACTTGTAAAAGAGATCTCAGAAAGGTGGAGCAATACAAAAGGTAAGCTTAAACAAGAAGTTGCACAGTGAAGCTGCTTGCAGCTCAGAACCTTTGCAGCCAGAAAATAGCTAATAAATAATTATATGTCACCACCTACTGGTAAACCTCCTTGTGTGGCACTTGTGTTTTACAGCAGCCACTGAACTTGGCGAGTCAATATTTGTTGCTTGTTTCTATACACCAAAAATGGTATTTCTTCCATGGGTCTATATATTTTTCTTTGCATTTACATCAAGTATCACTTTAATGAAGATATGGAGATATGCTGGGTAAGATCACTGAGGTTTCTGAGGGCCAAGCTGAAAACCTGGCTTTTTTGGAATCACTGAAAATGTTAAACAGAACAAGAAATAAGGCTTTACTCCTCACCAGCCACAAGAAACATCTATTTTTCGAGAGGAATGATGGCTGTCAGCACACAGGATTCTGTACTGGGGACAGACCAGAAATTGAAGGTCCTTGTGCAGCATCAGTGTTGACTTGGCACAGCCATCATATGTCTGCAAGCTGAAAGGCATCAGCAACGCCCTGGGCACAGGGAAGAGAACACTGGCTGCCGTGTCCCCTCACAACAACAGACCTGACACACCATGGCACACCATGGCACAACACTGCCCAGCCTGCCCTCATAAACCAGCTGCTGTTACCTCGGGATCATGTCAGAAATGCAGTATCTTCCCCAGAGAGACTGTAATTACAGACATAATTCCAACAAGTCCCTAGCTGGATTCACCTTTTTCTCCTAGTTTTCCTGGGTCAATGGAATAGGTGGGCCCAGCCTATACCTAAATTATACTAGACTATCTAAAAGAATATGAGTAAAATTATACTAAAGACACTGTAAAGAATAGTGCCATAGTTTAATTATTTAATGATCTACACAACCTAAAATAAATTCATGCTATTACAACACCACTCCACAGCTCTATGTTAGCAACTGTCATGGTTGTTAAGAGGGCAGACTTTGCCTACATTATACTCTGCCTTTTGCAGAATTTGTGAGTCATCTGACTCCAGGAAAATAGCATGTTCCTGTTTCCTTAAAAAAAAATTAAAAATAAATTTTTAAAAAAATCATCATCACCATCATCTTTTTTTTCTTCCTGCTGATTGTATGTCAACTGTAGAGGTACAACTCTTTTGTAATCTGATATCATTGTATATATTAAAATACATATAGATTTGATATATTTGACCCTGTCATTTTTTTCATGATGAAGCACTCTGCACAGACAATGCCTTGTATTTACATTAGGATAACCAAAATTGATGGGCTATAAAATTAGACAGGCTTGGGAACTTGCATCCTGTTTCAGAACAATTGCCCTGAGCATTTAAATAATAGTAAGGACAGATATTTCCTCTAATGACCAAATTAATATTTCCATATTTATCTCAGAGTATCTTCTGAATGTGCTTATATTATATATCAGATAATCAACTTGATTTACTTGCACCATATCAGATTATTTTCTTTCTGGGATTTTCTTTGTTTTTTAGGAATGTCAGTTGAAAGTTCGGTAACATTCCTATCAGACCTGGGATTTACAATGCCACTATCTTCCCTTTAACATCAAGCATTAGAAACTAAATCTCAATCAGAAACACCATCCTTCACTTGAATTTTAATAGAAAAGAAAGGAAAGGGAACTATTAAACATATGATTAAAGTAACAATTGAGAATATTAAGATTTATGAAAGTTACCTTTTCTAAGTATTGCTGAGGAGAGGCTGTAAAGAGAGCAATTATGAAAGTGGAGACAAAAGAGAACTCATACAGGAACCCAAGCAGGAAAAGGAAATGGCTGTAAAATAAACCACGAGGAGTTATTACCACTCATCCAGTACAGCAAACTGCATCTTCTTAAAGCAATTTTTTCTTTTTTAAAACTCTGGAGCTGGGGTGTATTGTATCATTTCATTACAAAACAGAAGCTTCTACATTATCCTGTTACATCTAAATGTACAATTGCAGGTGCTCAAAACACTTAACAGGGAGAAATCAAATCTCAGATGTGATTACAAAAATGATGCAGCTCACTGCTACAAAATAATTATTTGAAGAAAGGTAGCTAGGTAGCAAGCCAGGAGAAGATTGCAGCAATCCAACTGTCTGGGTGAACACTACAAGCTGTTCTGGGCTGCTCCAGCAGATGGAGCCGGGAGTGCAACGGCACCTGCCTCACTTTGCTTGTCTTTGCTTTTCTTCTGCTGATGCTCTTTTTTTTCCTTCCTTCCTTCCTTCCTTCCTTCCTTCCTTCCTTCCTTCCTTCCTTCTCACTTTGCTTGTCTTTGCTTTGCTTCTGCTGATGCTCTTTTCCTTCCTTCCCTCCCTCCCTCCCTCCCTCACCCCCTTTTAAAGAGCTGCACTGCCCTGTAGCTTCCTAGCTGCTCCTTAGCTGTCTGTCAGTCCTGCAGTATGTAAAGGGGGCTTACAAGAAGAATGGAAAGGGACTTTTTGCACAAACATGAAGTGATCAGACAAGTGGTACAGGTTTTAAAACAAAAGAAGGTAGATTTAGATTAGATATGAGGAAGAAAATCTTTACTGTGAGGATGATGAGGCACTGAAACAGATTGCCCAGAGACATTATGGACTTTCCATCCCTGGAAGTGTTCAAAACCAGGGCAGATGGGGCTCTGAGCAACCCAGTAGAAGGTGTTCCTGCCCATGGCTGAGAGCTGGAACTAGATGTTCTTTAAGGTTCACTTCCAATCCAAACCATTCTATGATTATATGATTCACTGCCTGAGTTTGGCATCCATTAAGTGTAGCACTTATTTCATCCCCTCCTTCATCACACTCACAATTCACTCAACATCTCCATTTAGAGGCCATGGAGACTCAGTCACACCAGCACCTATTCTGTAAGAAGGGTGGCATCTTAAGAACCTCTCTATTGTTTACAGCTATTTCCATCTTTATGCAAGTGCTGGTGTTGCTCTGGTCCTGCAGTCTGGATTTGGGTCACTTTGCCAAACCTCACATCAGGTTGCTGTTGGGTTGGCTTCATGCCCCTTTTCTTCCTGAAGTGACCACCTGAGCAAGGACAACATCCATTGCTCCAGGGTGAAATGAAATCAGAAGGCCTGCCACCTTACTGGCAAGAGGCAATCTGCCTGGGAGCCAGCTTGGCACCTGCAGTCACAGTGGGGACTTTTTATTTCAGCTATGGCCACTACCGGTCTAAGGGAGACAGAGGCTGATAGTTGTTGGAAACCACCAGCAACTTCCCCTTGATGGTGATTTCAGCAGCTATTAGGCCACTTTGGGATTTTAGAAGTCTCCAGAAGTTTGGGGGAAATGGAGAAGCTGGACTAACAGTGCAGCTGGAAAGGATCCACAGCCTGAAAATGATGGGTGTCATCAGCACAGCTTTCCTTGAACAGTTTTTCTTTGGTTTCAGAATATTTTTACTTTTCTTTTGCATCTACATGTGAACACAGGAATCATCCTCTGAGAGCATCCCTGGTGGATTTATCCAAGCCTGTTGCCTAGGTATGGAAAATTTTGCCAAGAATGGTTGTATAAAAATATGGTTTTTAATGGAGATCTGAGCTTCACTGGACTGTGCAAAATGCAAAGAAGTAGAAGTGTGGGGCACACAGTTATGCAACAGGGCCACATTTTACTCTTCCAAGGGAAAATACACATTATTCTACTACTAGATTTAAGTAAAGATTTATTTTTCTTATAGCTATAGTCTACTTTTTATAATACAATATTGGAAGAAAGAATCCAAGACTGAAGAGTGAGTCCCTTTCTATATTACAGAAGAAATCTGCCCGTCATCACTTCAGTTCTTTTCTGTGATGCATTCCCCTTCATGATCATACTTCTATGAGCCAAAGCTTCTTTGGTTTTCTTTTTCTTTTCATTTTTTTTCTTTCTTTTTTTTTTTTTTTTTTTGAGAAAGCAAACTGTGGCAGTGAACAATGTCTTCATTGTGCAAAAGAAAGGAAAAATAAGGCATGGTGGTGTCACAGACATAATATGAAACCAACTTCAGAATGTAAGGCTGTTCAGCTACTCAGATTAGATTAAAAAGATATGAATATGGGACTAAATAAACTCTCCAAAGCAAAGCCCACTGGTTTTACATGTGAATCAGCCTTCTGACTTAGGCAAACTGAATTGCAACTGAATGCAGATTACTAATTTGGAAAAGTAATATTAATTTTCACTACCAGAGCTGCTGTAATATTGCATGTGGCCTGTTTATTTCTATATGTTTCTATATTATTTTTGACTTAAATAGGCAAAGATCAGAGATCTATCTCTTACAGCTTTGCTTTGCAGTTGAAAAGACAAACTACAGGTAGAAAGACAAAAATTAAAACAGAAAAAGACAAAAAGAACAGGGTAACAGGAAGAAAGAAGCTGATGGAAGAGGGGTGACAGGTAGTAGACGTGCAGAGAACAGGAAAATGAAGACAAAACACAAAGTAAAAGATAGAAGGATT
>WBNQ01090467.1:3210-17366 GCA_013401375.1 Spizella passerina | reverse complement strand
CACTGAAACAGGTTGCCCAGAGACATTATGGACTTTCCATCCCTGGAAGTGTTCAAGACCAGGGCAGATGGGGCTCTGAGCAACCCAGTAGAAGGTGTTCCTGCCCATGGCTGAGAGCTGGAACTAGATGTTCTTTAAGGTTCACTTCCAATCCAAACCATTCTATGATTATATGATTCACTGCCTGAGTTTGGCATCCATTAAGTGTAGCACTTATTTCATCCCCTCCTTCATCACACTCACAATTCACTCAACATCTCCATTTAGAGGCCATGGAGACTCAGTCACACCAGCACCTATTCTGTAAGAAGGGTGGCATCTTAAGAACCTCTCTGTTGTTTACAGCTATTTCAATCTTCTCTATGTAAGTGCTGGTGTTGCTCTGGTCCTGCAGTCTGGATTTGGGTCACTTTGCCAAACCTCACATCAGGTTGCTGTTGGGTTGGCTTCATGCCCCTTTTCTTCCTGAAGTGACCACCTGAGCAAGGACAACATCCATTGCTCCAGGGTGAAATGAAATCAGAAGGCCTGCCACCTTACTGGCAAGAGGCAATCTGCCTGGGAGCCAGCTTGGCACCTGCAGTCACAGTGGGGACTTTTTATTTCAGCTATGGCCACTACCGGTCTAAGGGAGACAGAGGCTGATAGTTGTTGGAAACCACCAGCAACTTCCCCTTGATGGTGATTTCAGCAGCTATTAGGCCACTTTGGGATTTTAGAAGTCTCCAGAAGTTTGGGGGAAATGGAGAAGCTGGACTAACAGTGCAGCTGGAAAGGATCCACAGCCTGAAAATGATGGGTGTCATCAGCACAGCTTTCCTTGAACAGTTTTTCTTTGGTTTCAGAATATTTTTACTTTTCTTTTGCATCTACATGTGAACACAGGAATCATCCTCTGAGAGCATCCCTGGTGGATTTATCCAAGCCTGTTGCCTAGGTATGGAAAATTTTGCCAAGAATGGTTGTATAAAAATATGGTTTTTAATGGAGATCTGAGCTTCACTGGACTGTGCAAAATGCAAAGAAGTAGAAGTGTGGGGCACACAGTTATGCAACAGGGCCACATTTTACTCTTCCAAGGGAAAATACACATTATTCTACTACTAGATTTAAGTAAAGATTTATTTTTCTTATAGCTATAGTCTACTTTTTATAATACAATATTGGAAGAAAGAATCCAAGACTGAAGAGTGAGTCCCTTTCTATATTACAGAAGAAATCTGCCCGTCATCACTTCAGTTCTTTTCTGTGATGCATTCCCCTTCATGATCATACTTCTATGAGCCAAAGCTTCTTTGGTTTTCTTTTTCTTTTCATTTTTTTTCTTTCTTTTTTTTTTTTTTTTTTTGAGAAAGCAAACTGTGGCAGTGAACAATGTCTTCATTGTGCAAAAGAAAGGAAAAATAAGGCATGGTGGTGTCACAGACATAATATGAAACCAACTTCAGAATGTAAGGCTGTTCAGCTACTCAGATTAGATTAAAAAGATATGAATATGGGACTAAATAAACTCTCCAAAGCAAAGCCCACTGGTTTTACATGTGAATCAGCCTTCTGACTTAGGCAAACTGAATTGCAACTGAATGCAGATTACTAATTTGGAAAAGTAATATTAATTTTCACTACCAGAGCTGCTGTAATATTGCATGTGGCCTGTTTATTTCTATATGTTTCTATATTATTTTTGACTTAAATAGGCAAAGATCAGAGATCTATCTCTTACAGCTTTGCTTTGCAGTTGAAAAGACAAACTACAGGTAGAAAGACAAAAATTAAAACAGAAAAAGACAAAAAGAACAGGGTAACAGGAAGAAAGAAGCTGATGGAAGAGGGGTGACAGGTAGTAGACGTGCAGAGAACAGGAAAATGAAGACAAAACACAAAGTAAAAGATAGAAGGATTTAAAAAGCTGATTAGTTTACAAATGGGGGCAATTTTTAACAAATAGACAAACATTGGTGCTCCAGTAGTTATCTAGCTCAAGACTGGTCTCATAAGTTAAACAGGTTTGGTGCGGTCAGAAATGCAGTGGCAGGCTGCCAAAAACCACTCCTGAGCTAAGGGAAGCATTTGACTTGCTGAGTCAGCATGGAGACAGCTCCCCAGAAAAGTAAGGGCACTGTGCCAACACCAACATGCCTTTGGATGAGCCATCTCCTGATTGCTCACAGCAATTCAAGTTCCCGTGACAGTCTCCCCCAAAATTTTTGGCTCAGTCCAAAGACTTCCAGTGGTGACAGACATAAAAGCGAAGTTCTAATTATAACTGTTCAGCAGTGGTAATTTGTGACTGAGGAAAGATCTGGCATGGAGGGTAAGGAGGGGTTAAACTGGCTGGAAGCAGGAATGCCAGAGCCAGAACAGACTCCTTCCAAGGAAGTGAAGTTTCCCTTGGTGATGAGATAAGAAACAGTCTCAGCTTTTTTTTGTAGCCATCCTGGAATAAGAGTGCTCAGGGAGCCAAGCTCAGGGGCAAACTCAGAGCAGCAGAGCTGGGTGAAGGGTGGATCCACAGGCTGAGGTGCCCCATGCAAATAACCTTGGATTTGGTGCTGTGTACATAAGGCATCTGTTTGTGATGCATCTTTGCAGATTCCAGTAGAGGCACATATTGCCATGGGGACTCTGCCCAATGCATTGTTCATTAGCTTCTTTTGTAAAGAAGCACAAGGGTGTGTTTAATTCACCTCGAAGGTACCATAAAAATTCTCCAACAGGTGCCACTAGTGAGCCTTGCTGGAGCAGCTGCTCTCGGCCTCTGCCCTCCTTTGCCTTTTCCAGAGGTTACAGCCCCAACAGCCAGAGCAGAGCAAAAGGACTGCCCACCTCTGTCCCACCACCCCATCACAGAGGCAGATGTCTGCTCAAATTTATCCTTGGAGGCATTTTAAGACAAAGAGCCAGGCTCCCACTGAGGCATCGGACCTCAAGCTGTACTTGCCACAAGCACTTGTGCCCAGCATAGGTTGGATGGTTGGACCAGAAACCTGGTCGAGTGGAAGGTATTCCTATCTATGGCAGGAGTTTGAAATTATATGATCTTTAAGGTCTCTTCCTACCCAAACTCTTCTGTGATTCTATGAGGGCAGAGGGATCTGTCCTTTTGTCTTGCTTCATGCTTCATCTAGACCATGGAACATCACCTATATCAGACCACAGCCTTGGCCTGAACTAGACTGTATCTAACATGAAGGTATAAAATGTTAATTCAGAGATCCCAGGAGAAAGGAAAAGACATTGAATCCCCGGAAAAACAGTTAAACACAAAATATTACAGCTACTGTGAAATATACACCTTATTTCTGCCATGTCTATGTAGTCTTTACAATATGAAAACAAAGAATATAGATTTTTAAACCCTGAATTGTCTATGTCAGAGGTAGGAAAGAACTGTTCAGGTTATTTAAGTCCTTTCCAGCAAAATCCCACTTGTGGATAAGGCACAGGAAGAGCACAGTCACTCCTCCCGCTTGCCTGCAGAGAGTTCAAATCCACCCCTTCCTTGGCTTTCTTTCCTGTCTCCTGTCTCCTAGGACTGGCTCAGGATCATGAAGGAGCTTGTTGTCTGCAGGACCTCTTCTTCATGTGTTGCAAAGGCTACAAGGTGTCTGAGGAATGAGGAGGACAGAGGAACATATTGCTCACACCCTAGACTGTCAGGCAGTGGAGTTGGATGCTGCTGTCCGTCAGTGACAAATAACTCCTCTCTCCAGACTCTCCACAAAGCAGTTCCTGTGTTTTGCTCATTTTCTATCTGCCCCACAGAGGCTCTAGGTCTAATCTGCAGAAGTGTTGGGCACACTCAATCATGAGTGAAGTCAGGAAGGTGGGGATTTAACAAAATATCTCCTGTATTACCATAAACATGAGACATGAGTTTGTAGAACTGAGAGCTCAGAATAATGCATTATGAGCATATTCAACTTGAGTGCCTGAATGCCTTGTCTGTACCACAGGAATTATGATGGAAAATAAATGAGCAACTGTTTGCACAGCACTTAGAGCATTACTTAGTAAGGATGGGGACAACATTAGTATTTCCATCTTTAGAGTGGAGCTTGAATAGTAGACAGGAAATCAGGCATGAAACTGCCAACTGAACAGTGGAAAATAACTCACTGAGTGCCGTCCACCCCATGGGTGCTATGCTCTTAAAAGTAATATGCAATAATATGAAAGTAATATGTTATAATGCCTTTATAATGCAAGATCAAAAAATATGAACAGGCAATGAAGAAAAAAGTGACCTAGCAGTATCTAATGCTAAGTACATTATTGGGGCAAAGCTCCTGTAATGTAATCTCTTCTGCATAACAGGGATTTTTGCTGAAAAGTCTTATTTCCACTTGGAAAGTACAAAAAATCTGGTAGATGAAGTCTAGAGGTACAGCTCAAGTGCAATGCAGCCCCACAATTAAGCTGGTTTGGGGAAAGTTTGTTCTTGAAATACAAACAACACATCTGGACACTCCTTTCAGCTGGCTTAGAGCAGGACATGTTAACTCCCTCATAACTACCCCAGGTATGGAACCACCTTAGTACAATTATTTTGTTTCCAGTGCTGACAGAGTGCTATCTTGCACAATTGGTACATGTTTTGAGCAACCACTAATTGTGGAGAGGGTGGAGAGCTTCCTTACAAACAAAAGCACAACCTGTTTTCAGCTTCAAAGGAGAAATGTGATTTTTTCAGTAATAATTATGTATTATTTTGTTAAGATTTTTTTTTCAACAGCTGAGACTGATACCAATCAGTGGGTGGTTTCTATTATTTTTTGAAAGTTGGCACTAGGCCAGCAAAAAACCCACAAACAGTACACTGATGATGGAAAGTTATCACACTTGCCCATGGGTATTCTAACTTAAACAAGCAAACTCTAATAACTTGGCTATTTGTTCTACTTCTTTCAAAGAATAGATGCACATACCTTAGGAACTAATCTTGGGCAATTCACCTCTGGCTCCTTAGAGCTCCCCAGTCTCAGTGGAGTTCTTAGAAAGATATGGCCTGGCCCTTCTTCTGTCTCCCTCCAAACTCCAAACAAGAGGATACAGAAGTATCTCTCTTGTCCCAGGTGCTCAGTTCATGTCACAGAATGACAGAGACACATGCTACCTTCTTCCAAAATTTGGTTTGCTTGGGAAAGAAACAAGACTAGACCAGCAGCTGGAATTGTCTTTGGTCTGTGTGTTTAAAGGATGAGGACCCTGAGACATGCCAAACTGAGCATTTGCACAGTTGCACGGATTAGACATACCCAATTTTCATCAATTATCTTTCTGGTTTATTATGTTTTGTTCCTACATTTAAATGAACAATTTTGAGATAGTTATTCAGTACAAAAGTGTACTCTTTCTCTCTCCAACAGCAGTTCTTAAGCAAGAAGAAACACCTATATGCAAATTTTCAAAATCTTTATTGAAATCATATTTCACAATATACTGGGAGATGAGGAGGATAAGATTCACTTTTGATACCAAGATGGATGTCCTGCAGGTGGACGTGGTGCCAGAGCTACTGCCCATAACCTGGACTTTGCTTGCTCTTAGATTATGTATCTGCAATAGTACACACACGGTATGCTCAATGAGAAATAAACCACATGGAACCAAGTTTTTGGGCTAGGACATCTTCATAAAGAAAATGAACATCCATTACAGTCTTGTGGGTAAAATCAGGGAGGGTACATTGACAGTGCAAGTCAGATAGCCACTGGAAAAGGCTGCTCCCTGCCTAACAGCAGGCTGTCTTGAAAGACCACAAAGAGATAGTAATGCAGAAACCAGCAAATAACAGCCTAGCTTTCTGGAGAGAAGAAAGGTCTTCACAATGAGAGGAACATTCAACATCAAACCAAAAGAAAACATCACCCTTCAGCTGTCAGAACTGGCACCCAGCAGAATTGCACTGGAAAACTCTCAATCACACACCTGCAATTTCCATGCTACATGAACACTACAGTGCTCTTCATTCTATGGGGCGGGTCCAGGGCTTCACTGCACTGAGATCATTTCAGGATGAAGAGTGGCACACTTTGTCTGAGCACAGTTTTAAAACTTTCACTTCACTTATGTTAAAATCTCCTTTGGCTACATAGAAAATTTAGCATTTCTAAAGCAGTTATTCACAGTCATTATTAAACTGGAGCTAGATTCCCTCCCTTCCTCCTGGCCCAGAAGACACGCAATACAGGATTTTTGTGAAGGCTGTGATACTCTAAGCTCAAGATTTCACTTCATATATATATTTAATTACCCATAGTTGCACGACTCAGCAGCCAATGGTTCAGGTAGTGGCATGGAGGAAGGTTCCAGGTCTGGCTGATTATTGCATATAGAAACAGAAGCCTCCTGAGCAGCCAAAGAGTTCCTGTTCCTCTGCATTCAGCACTACTGTGACTGCTACCCCAGACCCTTGGTGCTCACCAAAGATGCTGGCTGGAGAGAACTGAACTGGAGGGAATCAAGAACTGGAAAACACACTGCAATAACAACAGAAAAATATATATTGCAACAAAATTTCTGTTTAGTTTAACTAAGGTTATGGTTGTGCAGACAACTCAAATGATGAAACAGCCTGTTAGTGCCAGAGTGAAGCGAAACAACCTTCCCTCTCATTCCCATTTCTCCTTCTGCTTCCTCCTTTCTCCTGTTTCCAGCCACACACTCCCTTGCTCTGGCTCATGCTTGTGCTTGAGAGAGCCTTTTATTGCTAGTATGGCTCACCAACCAGCAGAAAAGCATCCATGTTTTTTGGTGGATTTGATTTCTCCTGGGGCAATGAGTTAAACTTTCTCTCAGAAGAGCTCGGCAAATGCTGGGACTGGCTGAGGGCAGGAGAAAGAGACTGTAGGTGGGAGCAGACCTCCTTCCTGGGTGCTGGAGGACTGCTCAACTCCTGAATGCTCAGCTTCCTACTGAATGCTCTTCTTAGGTGAAGAGAAGCTCTAGGGCATTCAGCACATTTAATTATTTGTGTGATGAACAGTATTTGACATCAGGCAAAGAATTGTAATGAAGAAGGGAAGACTAAAAAATTGATGCTAGAGAAGTGCATACTCTAAATAAGGCAAAGACAGGTAATAATGATAATTGACTTATGAAAGTCTCTTTACGAGCTTGTTCTGTTGCTGGTACACTTTGCATCATGGTTTCTTCAGGGGAGCCTCTCCAGGATAAAAGCTGATGCCTGCCTGTAGTAGAAGTCTCAGGCAGGTGCTGGACCGTGGGACAGGTGATGTGGTCAGTCTGGCTCTGATGTGTCACAGCTTGCCCATCCACGACAGACATACAAAACAAGGCACACACGAGGCCGTTAGTGGAGTGTGCTTTATTACAGCAGGAAAAAAAAAAAAGAAGTAGGAAAATGAGCAGAAAATCGTACTTTTTCTCCATGAAGACGACAGCTATCAACCAATAAAGGCACACAAATGAGTCCAAGTTCCCTGACTGGAGGTTATGCTGAGGTGGAGGCCGGACTCTGTCGTGCCTGCAGTGAGGAGACCAGAGCAAATGGCCTTAAACTGAAACAGGGAAGACTCAGATTAGGTATTATAAAAATTGTTTCATTGTAAGAGTGGTCAGGCACTGGAATATGTTGTGCAGGAAGGTGATGGAGTCACCATCCCTGGAGGTGTTAAGAAGGGTCTGGATCTGGTGCTGGGTATGTGGTTCAGTGGTTACAGCGGTAGTGGCAGGTAGACGGATGGACTGGATGATGCTGAAGATCTCTTCCACCTTGATGATGCCAAGATTCTGCGCGAAACAAGGGGCCTGAGAGGACCGAGGCCACTGCCACCCGTTCGCCGCCCTCCGCCCCACAGCCGCCAGCAGCCCAACCCAGCCATGGCCCCGGCCCGGGCCCCTTCCCCGCCGCAGCCGGAGCATGCGCGGGGCCGGGCCAGTTCCGCCGCCGCCCCCGCTCCGCTCCGTTCCTAGCGGCACTGCCGGGATCCAGGGGAGCCGCTCCCGCCGCCCCTCTCCGTACTGCGGGCCCCGACGGACGGCAGCCAGCAACCCCCTGGGCCGGAGGTAAGCGAGGGGCCGGCGGGCAGGGCCCCCTCCCCGCGGGCCTTTGTGCGCTCCTCGGGGCGGCCGGACCGGCGGGGGGCTGCGGGCCGGGCATGGCGGAGCGGGGAGGGGGCGGCCGGCGCCGGGGCAGCCCCGCTGTGCCGCCTGCGAGGGCGGTGTGGGTGCCCGCTCCAGCCGCGGAGCCGTGCCGTGCTCCTGCGGGGCCGCCGCTCCCCGCAGCCGGCCGGGAGAAGGCTTCAGCCGGGCTCGGGGCGCTGCCGGCCCGGGGGGCTCCTCCGCCCGCGGACAGGGAAAGCAGCGCCTGGATAAGGCCGTGTGTGACTGCCTGAGCCCGGCCCTGGGGTTTGGGAGCGCCTTCTGGCCTCTCCTTGGGGCTCCGCGGCCACTGCCCGGCGGAGGCTCGGGCATTTGTATTGAGTTCTCTTGTGACGGGCTGAAAGGTGCTGCAGCAATGGACGGATACGACGGGCCTTTTCAGGCAGGCGAGCCCTGCTTCAGGTCTGAAATGGAGGCAGCAGGTTTCGGAGCTGAGCGCATAATGAGGGCAATTGCTTCCAGGCTAATTAGATGTGTATCAGAAGGGAAATACTGAGTTATTAGTGGAGAACGCGTGTTACGAAACCGTTCCTCGGTTCGTGATGTCTCAGCCTGACCTTCGGGAAGTGTTGTCCTCGATCTGTTCGAAAGATGAATTTCGGGGCTCATAAGCTTCTAGTTTCTGAAAGTGGGAACCAGTGTGCCACTTTAGGTGCTGACATTGTGGCCTGCTGTCCTTTTTCCACGGGCTACAGGAGGAAGACTAATGGGGGGGCGTTTTTGTTTTGTTTTTTTTTTCCCCCCTCCCACAGTTTTGGCTGCTGGTGCTTTCAAAGACAGCAGTCACTACAGGCTGGCCAGACTGGGGTTTCGCTGGACCATCCTGCTGTGTTTTGTTCATGCTTTCCGACCTGAACAATGCGTCGAGAAGCCCGTCTCCTCCCAGCAAGGCCGCCGAAAGCAGCTCGGGATCACTCCCACCTTGGAGACTTCCTGCTGGCAGGCTCGGGGTGTCACGAGTGACGCCTTTCATGCCTCTCCCATCGGTGGCCTGGTACTTCCCTTTGGCAAACAGGATCTCCTCGGTGGGACGTGCTGGCAGGGGCAGTCAGACTTTCCAGCCAAGTGTACTGAAGAGGGGGGCGAGGTCTTCACTGCCAGGTTTTGCGGGTCGCCAGCTGAGTAACAGCTCCTGCCCCATGCATTTCCTTTTGTATTCATTTCTACGTCCCTAAACACTTGGTCTCCTCACAGTATGGAAATGATTGGGGAAAGTGATTCTGATATTGGTATAGATTTTTAAGAGAGGAGAGGAGGTTGTAGTGACTCACGCTTTGTGGTTTCCACTCCCTAGTGCCTAAAGCCGTTACAGCACCAGCTGAAATTCATGTTTATACTGTGAATAACACTGTACAGAAGTCGTGGACAAGTTCTTCCTGCAATTACTGGTGATCCCTGACGGTGGCAATTATTACTTAACAATCCTTTTTTAAACTAAATGCAATATTCTTGTGGCTCTCACATTATCTGACATGGTGTATTTGTGTTACCGTATGCAAAGTTATGAGCTCACTCAATGCAGTTACAGTGGTGACTGTTCCTCTGGCTATTTAGTTGGAAAACCAAAACCAGGAACTGGTGAGTTTATGGCGAGGGAGCCAGCCTAGCCAGCCAGCCTTTGTGACAAGCACTTGGGTTTGTTAACCCTTGGCTGGGGAGAGAAGGCTGAGGGCGTTGTCAAGGGGCAGGATAAACTTCTGGAGTGTTGTCTTATGTAATCTGAACACTAGTATTTGTTTAGCTTTGCTAATGATTTTCTGCAGAAAGCACTGGGCTCCTCTTTATAAACTAGCAGAAGATTGGGGTTTTCTGGTAATCAAGTAACTGTGTGCAGGGACTGGTCTGAGGAGGAGAAATAAAGCTGGCCAGGGTGTTCCATGGAAGTTGGTCACTGGGGCAGGGGACCTGGCACTGCCTGTGCTGTGCTCTGCAGCTCTGTGGACGCCAAGATCATTACCTGCAAAGTGCTGCTGTTGCGCCTCTCCTCACCCTGCCGTGGGGTGACTCCTTTGGGAGCACACTGTCCTTGGCCTGCCCTCCCCTGCTGCCGGGGTGTGCTGACTCTGAACATGTGCCCCTGCTGGGACCAGCACCTGAACCTGCCAGGGCTGCTGTAGCACAGGGGATGCTGAGTCCGATGCTGTGTGTGCTGTGACTGGTGTGAGCAGCAGAGTGAGCATCCAGGAACCACTTTCCTGACCAAGAGCTTACGTTTGCTATTACCCATTTTGGATGAGCAAAAGAATTTCATTGTTTCAGGTTGATACTGGATTAAAACAGAACTTCAAACTGACCCTAAATGCATGTGTTATAGTTTTCAGGCTTTAACTATGTTTGGAAGAGTTGCAACAATTAATCAAAAAAGTCAGTGGCAATTAATTATTGTAATATAACAGACCACGTGTTTACAGTTTAGATCTCTGTCACATTTAGAGCATTTTTTTTTGAAGTTTTAATTGCAGTTTGACATGATACTGGAGCTGTTGGGCACTGCTGAGCAAACATAAAAGCTGTTGATGAATTCAGTGTAATATGAAGAGATGTCTGTTGTGTTACTGCAGTATCACATTAGGCATCTGTGTGTGTGGTGTTCATTTAGAAATTGACTGTGTCTGCACTTAAAGAAGCAATCGCTCAAGGATTTATGCAATGGTCACTTTTAGTCTGAAATTTTTGCTAAATTGCTACTTTAATAAGAACCTCTTTTCTTTGAATGAGAAAAATGAATCCTCAAACCAAAAACCATTAGTAAAACTTCTGTATTAACTATGTTTTCAGTACCTTCTGTGACTTGCAAAACTGTATCACATTTTGTTGTCTTCTGGTTATGTCCCTCCCCATCCCTCTCACTAAAATGTTCCCATGTACTGATGTGGAATGTTTTATTGTGAGTTTCAAAAGTTCAGCTGATCTCAGTGAGAGTGTGAGTTGAGAAGCTCTGGAAAAATGGGATTTCCTGAAGCCTCAGGTGACTGGTTCTAGGAGAGCTGGATGTCAGCATGGTGCCTTAGAGTACCATGTGAAGTGGTTTAGGGTTTTTTTTTTTTTGAGGCTTTGCTTTAGGTTTGGGGTTTTTTCCTTTTTTTTTTTTTTTTTTTTTTTTTTCTTTAACCTTTCTNTTTTTTTTTTTTTTAATTATTTCCTGATAAGTCGTCACAGGGGCTCTCTGAACATCACATGACAGGCAGCCTGGAATTTCTGTGTTTTGAAACTCACCACTGACTGAGTCTTCCTGGTTTTTACAGGTCTCTTGCTGCAATTAATGTGTTGCAAATGGAAGCCAAAGTCTGTCTAGAGGCCTCTTGCTGGATCTCATGATTTAGCTCCAGCCTAAAACTGAGCACCACAAAATTGCTTGCTGATTCCCCCTGCCCCAGCAGGATAAGGGTAGAGAATCAGAAGAGTCAAGTGAGAAGTCATGGGTTGATGCAATTAGATAGTTTATTGTGACAGAAAAAGAAGAAAAAAAATAAATAGTTGGAATATATAAAATGAGTGATGCACATTGCCGCTGCTCACCACTTGCTGGCCAATGGCTGTGCCTTTGGCCAGGTTTTCCCCCAGTTTATATATGAGCATGATGCCACATGGTGTCCCTTTGGCCAGTTTGGGTCAGCTGTCCTGGCTGTGTCCCCTCCCAGCTCTTTGTGCCTCTCCAGCCTTCTCACTGGCAGGGCATGAGAAACTGAAAAGCCCTTGACTTAGTATAAACACTTTTTAGCAACAACTGAAACAACTAGTGTGTTATTAATATTCTCATCCTAAATCCAAAACACAGCACTAGGAGGAACATTAGCTCTATTCCAGCCAAAAGCAGGTCAGTGGAATATTAGAAGTGTTGAAAGAGTTTAAATATTTTAGACAGCAGAGCGGAAGCTTCCACAGTTGAGTGTAAAATGCTGTCCCTGTTGGGATGAGACTGATCAGGTTTTTCCTCCTAACCCCCATTGTAATTGCATCTTGGCCTCCTAAAGTCTTTCTTTGCTTCCTGCAAAATGTTTTGCTCTGTGTAGGTTTTCTCTTCATTGAGACCTAAACTTTGACAGTGCTAAGTATATTAAATAAAGCCTATTAGCCAAAGGCTGCTGTTGATAACAGATTAAATGGGTAGTCTTAATGGAATTCATCTGTAGTTCCAGATACCTTTACTGCTGACTGGCAGGTCACAGAACACTTGTTTAGCACTTAGTCTGGTTAATTTATTTAAAAGAAAAAAAATGAAGGAGTTAAACTCAGTAAATATCTGAAAGCTAATCCTCTTGTTTGTTTGCTTTCCCATTTGATTTTTTTTCTAGTCTGCCCTTTGCCCAGTAGGACTTCATCAAAATGTCTCTCTATCCTTCCCTAGAAGATCTGAAGGTGGACAAAGTTATTCAGGTATGGTGGACTTTAAAAAAAGATGGGTTTTGATGACAATAACTGATATTTAATCCAGGAAAGGGGAGACTTATTGTAGTTGAGAACTTGTTGGAAAAGACAACCTGTTTACTTTGTAGCTTTATGTGATATGATTAATGCTTATTTTACCACCTGGATATATTTATTTTGCTTTATCTATTAATTTGTGTTCATTTGTCTTTAATATGTTTGGGTTTTTTGAAGTATAGATGCATGGTCTTAAGTAGACAAATATAGTCAGTGTCTTCACATACCAAAGCTCTGACTTGATGACTAAACTAATAAATCTGCTGCATCTCATTCGCAGTGTCCAAATCTGTGGCAGAAAGTTTTTGTGGTCATTGGAGTAAAAAAAAAAGCCAACAAAAAAAGCAGCTCTGGCTGTCTTAATGGCATCTGGAATCAGACTTGTCCTCTGGCTATTTCATGGTAGTGACCAGTTCTTACAGCACATCCAAGATTATCACCTTTGTGCAAAACCCTTTTTTTGTAAGAATATTGGTAGTTTTATTATTAGACATGATGAGGACTAAAAAATATCTGTGAAACGAAATAATGAAATACACCTGAATGGATTAACAAGTCTATGAGAAGTTTGATGTGGATGTATTTCACAAGGAGTTTGCTTACTTTCTTCAACATTTTACCTCTTCCTGAACTTAACCTGCATTCCTTCCTGGTTTAAACAACAGCAAGAAGTTATAGTGTGTTTTAGGGTGGCTGATACTTCTGTCCTTGCTGTTTTCATTGGGAAGCCATCAAGCAAACTACTAGAACAGCTTCTTAACTCTCCTGTGCTATCCCAAAATGCAGTGCCCTGTCTCATCTGTGTTTGCATGTGTGGGGTGGGGCTTCTGCAGTTGTGGGTGCTATGTTGGGATTGCTCCTGATTGTGTCCTCCCACTCCATTCTTCTTATGTAACCACAGTCCTTTATCTACAGTCTGGTAATGCTGAACTAAAAATTGAGTAGCCTGGAGCCAAGAACAGGCTCCTTAGGCCTTTTATTGACCAACTGCTAGAGTTTATATATTACAGTTGAAAATTTTCATAAATGTAATCAGTAAGCCATTCCATTTTCACTGATACTTTTCATAGAGTCATTGAATAGTTTGGGTAAAAGTCCTCTGCAGCAAGCAGGGACATATTCAATTCCATCACTTTTTTCAGAGCCTTAAATGTCCCAACCTGACCTTAAATGTCTTCAAGGATGGGGCATCTAGCACCTCTCTGGACAGCCCGTTCCAGTGCTTCAACACCCTCATTGAAAAACTTGTTTCTCATATCTGGTCTAAATCTAAATCTAAACCTAACCCTCTGTTAGTTTAAAACCTGTATCCTTTGTCCTGTTGCAACAGGCCCTGCTAAAGGGTTTTGTCAGCATCTTTCTTATAAGCCCCCTTTAGTATTGGAGGGCTGCTGTAGGCTTCTCTTCTCCAGGCTCAACAACCCAGCTCTGGCAGCCTTTTCTCACAGGAGAGGTGTTCCATCTTCTGATTGCTTCTGTGATCATTTCTCTGGGGCCTGTTCTGACAGGTTCATGTCTTTCCTGTGCTGTGAGGATCCCAGAGCTGGACACAGGTGGGGTCTCACAAGGGCTGAGTAGAGAGGCAGAATCACCTCCCTTGACCT
>WBNQ01090464.1:1756-25650 GCA_013401375.1 Spizella passerina | reverse complement strand
CTCTACTTAAGGCCTTGTTTTTGCAAGCTGCAGATATTTGTTAGATATTCAGGAGGAGTGCTCCTCCAATCAGAGAGTCCACAGGGAGAGTCCAGTGGTCATCTGTGACTGCCTTGTAGTCACCAAATTTGTGGAGCTATGATGGGTAATGATTTCATTTTGTCACCATGATTTACTTGGCAGTCCCAGTTCCTTAGGATTTTTCTAGTCCTGCTACAGTGCTAAAAAGAGCCTTGCAGCTCTGAAAAGTCAGATCAAGGCAGGGGAAAATCTAATTAACTCAGGAGAAAGGCACTAATGTCCAGCAGATGGTCATGCTGGTCTCCTTCCTAAGAGTGTATTTCCTTTCTGCTTCATGATCCAAGCTGGCTGCAGCTCCATGGCTACTAATTAATTTTGAGATGTCAATATCAGGGCTTTGTATTCAGGTCCACAAAAACATGTTGCCTGCCTTGCCCTGGCCCAGAGGTTATCACCTCTGCAGGTGCAGCAGCCTGGCTAAGGTACCAGCTCCTGCCTTTATAAATATGACCATGTGTCCCAAAATGACTGGTGGCAGCTTCAACCTGGCCACAGAACCTGCTGGCTGAGCTCCTGGCTTGTGACCCAATCTGTGCTGGACTGCTGCAGCTGAAGCAGGGCAGACACCAAGCTGCAGCAACAAGATCTCCTCCTCCTTTTGCACCTTTTCCTTGTTAGATGGTGACCCAGAGCCTGCAGACACCTCTGCCACTGTGGGCCATGTTTGGAAAACTGCTTCCCACAGAAATTAACCTTCCTTAGCAAAAGCAGGAGCTGCAACCATGTATTTGGGCTGTATCTGTTACCTCTGAATTAACAAGGCAGGCAGAAGACAAAAAGGGTCCTCAGGAATTGGAAAACCTTAGGAAATCCAACTAGTTAGGCTACATCAGGCCTGAACAGGCTGGATTTGTTATTCTGATGAGGTAAAAGTTTTATTTTCTTAACCTGCACAGTCCTCAGGGCATACTGTGGCATATTGATAAAAGATGCCTCTTACTGTTGAAAATAATTTATATTTTTATAGGTGTTTATAACACTTTTATTATTAAATTCTGCTGCACTGGGGAGACTGCTGTTGTTTGTGTCAGTGGAGAGATGGAGCATTTGCCTGATCCTCAGAAGTCTCATCGTAGGCTTGTAAACTCTCAGCTGTGATTTCAAATGGGAAATTCCAGCTGGGATACGAATAGATGCTCCTGGAAAAGTCAAATAATAGAAATCTTGCAGTAAATGTAAGGAAGCATGTCTGAGGACCTTCCTTCCTTCAGAAATTAAGGGTTGACTTTAGATGAAGAGGAATAACCAGATGCTTTTTCTGCAATTTGTTGAGCACAAAAATATAATGACTTAGGTTTTCCCATCTCTTTCAAGTCAAAGCCTTCACTCCCAGCTTCTCATTTTCCAAAGCTGGACAAACTGATGCTGTGTGTCCAGATTGGTGCCAGCTGTGTGTCTTGTTATTTTAAATGGACAGGGAAGTCAGTTTGTTCTTCCATGTATGAAACTCATTATTCTCTAAAATTTTTGGTTGCATAATAAATTTGAAGCCTACTTGACCTAAAAAAGAGATTTGGCAATCCTTCCTGATGGCCACAGAGCTGGTGAAAAACCAGCAAGGTGTTGCTCAAACACCAAAAGAAAACAGACTCTTCCTTTCAGGCAGCTTCAGCTTGTTTCAGAGTGCAGCTACTTCCATGTCTTTGGCTCGCAGAGCCTCTTCCTCACAGAAGGACTTCTGGTATAAACACCAGTGGCTTTCCTGGTGAATGATTTGCTGTCTGTTAATTCTTCTATTCTCTTACTGCCTACACTGCTGCTTCAGCAAAATTTCTGGAGGTGTTCCTCATTTAAAAGAAATCCTTTTCTTATTTGACACTGGTCCAACAGACCCATTTATTTTCCCAAATGGTATCTGCAATAATTTTCCCCAAAGTCCAGTGGCCAACTTTTCCTTTTTTTCCTAGATAAATCTGTGGCCAAATCATCTTTCCACAGCCCCACGAATCTGTATGTTTATAGCTGCCTTTGAGGTAATTAGTGTCTTGTAATGTTTAGACTCATCAGGTTCTGTCTGAGCTTCAGCCCCCAGAGCTGTCTCTGTATCTGCACCCCAGTTCCTCAGGAAAAGGGAGTTTTACACCAATTGCTTTTACGTAGCACTGTTGTTGCATGAGACATGACACGAAACAGACATTGCACAAAATGACACAGCGGGCTTGGGGACTTCTGTAATTGCCCCTTTCCCATTTTCATTGCCTCTGGAATGTGGCTGTCATGGCAGGCAGTCCTGTCCAGCCCTCTGAGACAGCATCTGCAGTCCCTCAGCTGCTCCTGGAGTACTGCTTAGCTAATTAAGCTTAATAGAGCAAGCCCCTGGTTGTGGCTCATTTACATTTTTTTCCCAATTTTCCTATGCCTTGATGTAAATTGACCTGTGATGAAGCTTGCAAGCAGAATCAATACTCAGGAAGAGGTGGATGTGCCACCCCAGTGTAAGATAAGTGTTCACAAAACTGGTATAGAATGTCAAGGCAGTGGAATGGAGGCTAAAAGGCTTGAGGCTTTTTTCTCAGCTCTGCTATGGAGTGTGGTCTCTGATAAGGAAATCTGGCATGTTTTTAATACCCTTTTTCTCTTCTTCTCCCTGGCAGTATCAACTGCAGAGTCTCTTTGTGTCAGGACTGACTGTTGGCTTGTGTTTTTTTCAACATCATTACAAACTACTTCCTCTCCCCCTGGCCGCTACATTAGATGGATACATTGGAAGTGATCCTCAGTACAAACCTTGTAAAATGATAGCAATAAAGAAAAAGGAACTAGTGAGACTTGGTCCTAAAAAATAGGAATTATACCTTGTGGGTCTGTGAGGTATGTATCAGTGAGGTCCTGGGAACACCTTCTTTTGCATTTCCTGAAAAACTTGCATTTCAGATAGATCTGTGTTTTGGGGATTTGGTTGTGACTCTGCTAAGCACTCCAAAAAACCTGGAACAGCAATCTATGTTGAACTATCCCAAATATAGAGATATTGAAACCAGGTACAAACTGTCTCCATCTCATTTTGCCACGTTGGGTTAATGCCTTTGCTGAAGGAGTGAAACTGTCTTGAAGCATTGGTAGGTACCAAAAGTAAAACAATCCACTGAGTTTCAACTGGGCTTGTGTCAAAATTATGTGAAATGATAAAACTCATTGGGTTTATGAGTGAGGGTATAGGCTGCCCAAACTGTGCTCAGGGCATTAGAGGTTTTCTGGACAATTCTTGGGCCAGAAGAAGCCTTTTACAGTAAATCTGGTCCCACATCTGCTTTGACATCGCAGTCGGAAAATGGGTATGACTTAGAGACTTTTGTGTCTTGCCAGGAAGGCTGTAGCACAAAGCACTCGATATGTTTTTCACCCAGTGGAAACAGAGTATTCCTAACTTCTGTTGGTTTGGATGCTGAATAAAGCAGTAGCTCTGAGGAGAAAAGACAACTGTGGCTTCCAGGTGTGCTTTACAAAACTGAAAATGCATACCCGAGAGGTGGATTCTGAGTGTGGTCTAAGTAGCAGTGTTGCATGACACACAGCTGGGTTATAAATGAGTAAGCTGAACCCTTTCTGCTGCACCTCAGTGCCAGGGTGCAGGAGAAGTTTGCAGGAAGCAGTGCCAACAGTGCACAACGGTCCAGGTGGCCCCCGTGTCTCTCAATTGAGACAGTTCTGGGACTACTGGGAAGGGAATGTACAGCACAAACACAGCCATTGCAATGGGCCTGATAGATTCAATTCAGCTGTCCCCAGGGTCCTGATGCACCTCCCACCTATGGGATGCTTGCAGTCAAAAGAAATAATAGAAATAAGTACTGTGAAATGATCAGCTTAATAATGTATAGTCAGCTGCACTTCAAATTCCATTTTCCTATTGCTTTCTAACTGAAAGCTTCTGAGGCGTGACTTTCTCTAAGGACACATAGAATATTGTGCTAAAATTGCTCTTGGATACTTTGTTTATCTGTGCTAAGGTTAGCCTGCTCGACACACACTTCAGTAAATAACAAAAAACTCAAGGACTATGTTTAGTTATTGCAAAATGTTCTCCCTGAAATAATGAAGTACGTAACTGGCATTGCTTGAGCAAGAGTTTGTGCATTGTTCCAGTAATTTTTAGTGTGGTAGGAAGAGGACAGAGCAATAGAGACTATCTGGGAGTGAAGCACTTGTCCTTTTTGTGGGTGCCAGGAAAAGCATCCAAGGGTGGCCCTGAGGCAGTGTAAAACCTGACTCCATGGGTGACTGAGCAGTGCAGAGGCTGACATGTGTGCAGTGTTGTGACAAGACGGGGTGAACAGGGTGATTGGGAGGCCTTTTTGGAGAGAAGTGTCAGGTATTATTGTACAGGGAAGGCAAAATGAGAAAGGTGTAGATGTGGCACTCAGTTGTGATCTGTGGGTTGTTAAAAAGTGGGATATGTTCAGAGGCAAAGTTTTGGTTTGGGTGAAATACCATTCATCCATTCAAATCTGCATTCCTGGGCCAAGGCTGGTGTAGGGGGCAAGAGGAGCTTTAGAGGAAGGAACTGCTGGGTCAGCCTGAATGTGACTTGTGCAGTCACCATGCTTGGTTTGTGTACTGAGAGGGAGGAAAGATGCAAGGGTGCCAGTTGTGCCCTAATTGATCACAAGACCACCCAGGGTCACTAACATGACCTGCCCTGAAGGAAAAGGAATTAAATTGCCAGGCAGGGCATAGAAATAGCAGTGATATTTTGTAAAGTACCAACAAGATGTTATCTAGAAAGTTAGTCACCTACTTTCAAGCAAAATCAATTCATACTGGGACAGATGCCAAGAGAGGTCATTAGGTTCATTAAGCAGATGATTAGGGATTGTTTTTGTGTTAGGAAAAGGTATTAAAATGCCTATTGGTTTGTTTAGCTTTGCAAAACAAAAGCTTCAAGGAGATACAGTTGCTGTTTATAGAAACTTCAGCAAATACATCCCGAAAAAAAAGAAATCTGTTTAGGCTGAAGAAGAACTCTGACATGAGAATAAATGAACCTCAAATGCTTTCCATGTCAGCCCTGAAAGGAGACCTCTACCCATGAGAGCAGGGAATGTTGGTGGAACAAAAAACAAACCTCCATTGAAGGTGCAGATGGAAAGGAATTGTATGGCAGGGTTGGAATATCCTTTCCAATCTTCTGTCCTCATTTTCAGCAAAGTTTACAGTATCTGGTGGTGAGAACAAAATCTTTTTAGCTGGTGGGCAGTTTTACACAGGAAGCATTTAAGACCTTCCCTTGTGTTTCTAGTGCCTTGTGCTTGCACAGGTCTGTGCAAAGAGCTGCAGCACCACTGCTCTGAGTTACCTTTGCTTTGGGTTTATTTGGGCAAGGGTAAAAGTCTTCATTGGGACTCAGCTGTTGGTTCATATGGAGACCAGCTGTGAAGAAATGGAGAATTTCTGTGAAGAGCTGAGCTATAAGCAGGGCACTTGCAGCAGTTTGTGGGTTGCGTGTCTTGTTAGCCTTTGCTGTTTATTGCCCCGTTGTTTAAAATTAATGGGAATGGTATGTATCTTGTAAATGAGCACACAGGATCATTTCCAAAGTCCCTGTCCTTTTATTTCTTTCCTAAGTAGAAACTAATGAGATCTGCAGAAACTTTTCATTGTAAATAAACTCCTTGTCAAATATTTGAATGTTTTGATTTTATAAGTTAGTTGTAAATATTTTTGTCATAGTTCAATTGTTACCAGAAATAACTCAGTCCTGGAATTCACTCCTTGATAATATGTTACATCTTCCTGGAAGAACTACATTCCAGAGGTCACATTCTGCAAATAGCTTTCCTAACTTAAATTACTAGCCAAATAGTCTGAAGGATCCTATATGATTGCTATTGTGAAACTCAGCTTTCCTGGTAGCCATCTGCATTTAATCACTCTCAGGGATAAAAGTTATGTGCAGTGCTTTTGGACCCATGTTTTTCTTTTTAGAGCACATACCTGCAAGTATCATCATTATTCACATTTTATGTTCGTGTGAGGGATGTTCATACCTCCCATTCCCAAAAAACACAGTGGGGTACTGCACATAATGGCTCTTCATTGTAAAGTTAGACTTTGGCAATAGCTTCAATGTTATCACTGTGTTTTTGTAAAGAAATGAGGAAAATGTGTTTGGGCTTTGTTTAGAACAGAGCACTGCAGTTTTCATGTAAGTTTTTTCTGTAATTTAAGAACTTCCAGGCTTGGTAAAAGTTAGAAATCAACTGAGAGTCTGGAAATGGCACAGATAACAAAAGGAATAGTTATTCCTGAACTCATAGTAAAGTTATTACTATCCTTAGGTCAGGACTCAGTTGGCAGGGAGGGGGATGAGGGCTAAAAAGAGATGGATGGGGAGCACTGAGGGAGTGATGTTCTTCAACTTCTGAATTTAAGAGAAACATTTCACATTATCTCTTTAGCATGAAGGCTGTTCAACTTGCTAAAAGAAAACTTTACAGGACTCAGGCCTATTACCTTCCTTCTCAATTATGTCACCTAATTCCTACAGCTCTGTGAAGTTAGTCAGGAAGCTGGAAGGCAGAAGGGCAGGGCCTTAGCATATGGACAAATGTGATCCCTGGGAATGGAGCACCACAGAAAGGCATCAAGCAGAGTGGGGCATCGCTAATGGGAAAATACAGGAAATTCTTCCTGCAGTCTCCAGGGAAAAAGACTTATGTCAAGATCAGAAGAAAGCAATTATCTCTATTTCCTTTCAGTTAAAAAATAAATTCCACAATCATATATTTTCCCATTTCTTCCAAATGTAATTTATAATGAATGTATAAGCAGGGAAAAAATTGTTTCTGAACTCCCCATATAACTTCTTTATTTTACTGTTAACAGCAAAACAGGGGTATGATCCTGACTATTTAATGAGGAAATAGGAAGGTGGAGGGTGCCTCTAAAAGAGACACTCTTTTTTAAAACATTTTGTGTGGAAAACACTGAGTTGGCCTGCATATGGAAATCTAAAATGTTTGGATTAATTTTTTTGAGTTTGGGAGCATATAAGGTATTCTTTTAACAAGTGGTTATGTTTTACTCTGTATTAGGTGGGCACGATGGATAATTTCATTTAACCAGCACCATGATTTTTACATAGGAAGGCATTTGCAGTGGAAAAAGGTTTTGTTTCAGCTCAAAGAGCAGGTGATGGGCTGCCCAGCAGGACCACATACCTTATACAGCCTCAGCCCTAGCAATAGGGCTTATGGGGGAACATGTTTTCCCTACAAGCTTTTATAACATAGGGAGTGTTTGTAACACCAAGCAACTAACTATGAGGACTCAACAGCTCTTGGGTGACTGTCATGTTCCTGAGGCTCTACCTGACTGCAGAATGACTTTATGCATCTGTTTATTCCTTAACAGTTACAGGGATTGGCCACATTGAACAGCATCCTCAGAGGCAGCACTGTGCTGGCTCTGAGCCTGTAGGGCCCCTGATTTATCCTGTTACATCCTAAGGTGGCTCTTTTGGAAAGCCCAGGCCTGTCCCACCAAGGTTGGTGGGATCAGTTACAGGGCAGCTGCTGCCAAGCAGCTTCATTGGGGTGCTCAGAAACCAGTCCTTGAACTAGCTGGCTTGGCTTGGCATGGCTTGGCTTGGCTTGGCTTGGCTTGGCTTGGCTTGGCTCAGCTTGGCTCAGCTTGGCTTTCCTAGCAGAGCAAGGTGAGGGACCAGTGCTGGGCTGTGCTCCTCAGGTAAAGCAAGATGGACCAAGACATAAAGAGAGGTTTCTTGGTTGCAAACTGGTGTTTCAGTTGAAGACTGGTGTTGCAGGGACACATCAGATTGAAGTACACCCTTGGGGACAGCCAGGAGTTGGTGTGGGCTGGTGTCCTCAGGGTCCCATGTAAAGGGGATGTCTCTGCCTGATGAGGCACAGTTGGCTGAAAGACCATGCCACAGCCTGGGGTGAGGAAGGGTTTTCTGCCTGGCAGGCCAGAAACCATCTGACAAGCTGGAATCATGCCTTCCCCTCTTGAAGTCCCTGTGCAGAGGTCAGTGGTAGATGGCACTGCCAAACCTGCTGGGACCCTGGAGCACCTAGTGTCATGTTTGTTGTTGCAAGACTCTGTAGAGCAGCCACTCATCAGTATGTGCTTGATCGTCGCCAGAGAGTGACATTTGGACATGATGAGTGGGCCAGTCAGCCAAAGCCTGCAGCACAAGGTTTATGCTGATTGCACACTCCTATGGGGGCTTTGTGCTGCTAGCAAAGTTCTGCTCTGTGCCAGGGTAACCATCAACAGTTTTTTTACCACCTTGAGCCAGCAGAATTAATTTCTATCAGAGTAACTTTTGCCCAACATGGCCAGACAGTCTCCCATAAAGAACTAGCAGTATCTAGAGAATGTACTGTTACTCCTAAATGATGAACTGCCTGAGAAAAAGAAGCAGTTCTATGGTTTGTCTGCCCTTGTGGGAAGGATGGGGAGGAGTAGAAAGAGAAAGAGAAGAAAGTTTACCTGCTGGGAAGTGAGGACAAAGTGTGATACACACAGAAGAGTCCTGGGAGAGAGTTAATCCTGGAAGTCAGCCCTGTTTGTCCTTTGATTGCAGAGGAGCTGGTAAACCCTGGATGGAGCTGCATCTACAAAGGATAAGGGAGGACAGAAGGTGCCTTTATTTGAGAAACCTTTCCAGAAAACCTGCCCATGAGGTTATTCTTTTGCTGTTCAATAGCATGCATTGCAAGAGAAAGAGCACAATGTTCTCCAGATTAGGGAGGAGGTCTTTGTGTTTTGGACTGATTCAGAGAGGCCCCTCACAAAGACTTCAGAACAAAACTAAAAATAGCTTACTCCACTAATACCAAGGAAACACATCTTTTTTTGGCCAAGAAATTGCAATCCTATTTTCTATGCCCACTGGTTTTAGAGGGCAGAGTTATGTGTCTCTTTGTGTTGAGTCTCTTTCTGAATAAAACCCATTAGGAAGGTCAGGGTTGCTTTGTGCTTTGTTTGAAGAGCTATCAAATAACAGCAGTATCAGATAATGTGGATTATCATCTTATAGCTCTGTACAATTTTATGTGTTTTAATTACTGGTACAGAAAGAGTTCTGTGGGACAGCTGGGGCACAGAAACAGACACTAATTAAATAAGCAAAGTGTGCTGAGATCTGTTTTCCTCAACTGTATCAATAACAAGATTCTCTTACAGGTCAGCACAAACTTCCTCCTCCCCCTCTCATCTGAGCTGTGGGTATTAAACAGTGTAGTGTTTTCATAATCATCAGATTTATGTAACAGCAGATATACTCAAAACACAGAAAGAAATTGGGCCAGGAAATCCACAGTGGCTGTTCCAGTAGCTTTCCAGAATCCCTGACAAACCTCACATCAAATCCCCAGCTGTAGCTTGACACAAAGAAAGCCTCTTTTTTCCTGTGAATCAGTGCCATTATGGAAAAAGCAAAATCCAACATTATTAAATCATAGGTAGAAAGGGCAATCTGTTCAGGGTAGTGCAGAAACACATCCAGGCTCAGCCTGGTCCCACTTCATCTCCCCTCCTGTGTAGGGACTAGTAGGAACATTACTGCAAGCTGAACACACCTGAGAGGCTTTAAGACCATTGACTACCTGCCTAAAATAATCTGGAAGCCTAACAGTTGACCCTAGAAGCATGGAAAAAGGGCCCTAAACCATGATCAGGAAAATACTTGGGTTATAAAATATGCCCCCATGTAGAATATGGGTGATGGGTTTGCAATTTCTTTCAACAACATTGTTCTTTTGCAAAATGATGGTATTCTAGCTCCTGGGCATGAGAACAGAGTTGCTTTTAGTGGCCATTTAAAGTTGACTTATTAGCTGCACACTGATGATGGAAAACCAAGAGCTAAATACATTTCCTGAACCTTCATCGTCCTGTGCCTTATTCACTCCCTTCCTTAGCCAGGTCCCTGGGGTCTGCTGAATGCTGTGGTAATGGGTATTAAAAATTCTTGACTTGACACAGAATACTGCAATATTCCCAGGAAAAGAGCTCTCTGAGGCACATGGTTTCCTGTGCATGTATTTGTGTGCATGTGTCTGTGTTTGTGTCCATTCTTGCTATACTGCTCCCCAAAGCAGGGAGATAAGGATGGAATTATCCCATATCTGCCCAGCTGCAGGCTTCCCAGGCCTTTCTCTCAAGCCTCTGGTGCTGGCTAGCATCAGGGACAGGATAATGACCCTTGTTTCTAAGCAAGTCTGGCAATTCCCATATTTCCAGGCACTGGACACAAACAGACTGTTTCCTAGTAGAGAATGGCTCATATTTCTTGGCCACACTGACAGGCAAATGCCACTTTTGAATTCTCTTTTACTCCTAATACAGAACCTCAGCCTGAAGGTCAAATGGTAGATCCTGGATGTTCCCATGCAAGGAAAATCAATTTAGATTCACAAAAGACAGAACAGTCAGTTCAGGAGGTCACCGGATGGTTTCAGTTGCTCTTCAGGTTTAGAAATTTGAACGGGGAGGAAGGAGGGGGATAGATAAGGATGAATTGATGGAGCAGGATTGCTTGAGGACTGGCAGAACCACAGCTTGAGAAGAGACACAAGCAGAAGGGCCACCTTCAAAAGAGACTGACTCATCCCACAGTGCCAGGACCTGATCTGATCTGCAAAATTGCAGAAATATTTATAATTTGACCTCATTTCATCCCATTGTGAAGCAAGATGTCCACCAAGTTTTGTGAACATTTCAGATCCAGTCTGAGACCTTGAACTTTAAAGGAGAAGTTTGATACCAGATGAGTTGCCTTGACTGAAGCAAGGGATTTGGACAAATCAATTCCTTGCACAAGGCTGAGCAGAGATGATTTTGAGCTTAAAGCACTGGAGCAAAACTGTAATTCTGCTTCCCTGGTGTAGAAGGAAAATCTGCTTGGCTTGTAACAGACGATTTGACTGCAATTAGAGCTGAGAAACATTCTCTGAGGATTTCTGGGGCTTTTTTTTTTGCCTTATAAAGATGCTCAAAGCAAGAGTCAAATAGTTTTTGGAGGTGCCAGGTCAAAGGACTTTGATTGAGAAGCAATGGGAAAAGCAACTCCAAGGGCAGCAGCACGTTTCTCCCCTGTCACGCAGTTTGTGGAGCAAGTATTGGTCCTCTCCACCACTGCTCTCCTCTTGCCTCTGCTTTCAGGCTGCTGAGTGCAGAGGTTAGAGTGTCATCAGGACTTATAACTTGCTTTAGGAGTGTTGGCAACCCACTGTTGCACTGTGTTCCAGCTAAGTGTCACAAGGGGAGACTGTTGCTCCCTTGATGTCATCATTTTGTAAAAAGCACCAAATGAGTGAATTCCTCCTTCCCCCTCCTTACATTTTTGAGCCCTGCTCAGTAGTAACACCATGCACAGCTTCAAATTTAAGCAGCAAGATCCCTGTAGGTATAGACAGTTCTGCAGTTTAAGTGTACACAGCAGAGCGTGACAGCTCCCCAAGGGCCAGATTCTTCCTGCAGAGTCTGGTGGCTCATCAAATCGAGCAGGGTTACATCAGAAGAATATGAATCAGGATCTTCATTTGTCATTTAGCTCATATTTGGTGTGGATATAAATAGGTCATTTGGCTGCAATTCTTATTTCCAGAATTTATTTTTATTTTTTTAACCTCGGCTTTGCTTTTTTAGACCACAAGCGTGTGATGAGTCTAAAAATGTCAGGCTTGGATTTGGAAAGAGCAGATAACTGAGGCATGGCTTGTTCCTGTCCCAGGCTGCTCAGTGCCTGCCCATTGTGGGCAGGAAAGGGCCAAATGATCACTCTTGGCACAGTCACTGAGGGTTGTTTTGAGTTCCTAGGAATTTAACCCTATGACTTTGGCCTTTGACAAGAACACTTAATTATTTCCAGCTCTCCAACCAGGTCATAAACTGGCCTTTTCTAAAAGTTTCCTGCTCTCCATAAAAGAGAGCTCTCAGCTCCTGTCATAGCAGAGTTTACATTCTTCGAATGGAAGGGCTTCTTGAATCAGCAGGATACTGTGGTTGGGTTAAAGAGTTCAGCATTTGGTTTTGTTTTTAACAGGCGAAGAATCCGTGCTCCAAAATGCCATCCTGTGTCCAGACTTTGTATCTCCCAAACTTTTCCTTTTGCTTATAGTTTCCCCCGGTATTGGAATTTGAGATTGTTCCATTGTAAAAGCAGAATTTGTGTACAAAATCAGACTGAAAACTGATATTTTCAGTTTTCTTATTTTTCTTTTATTATTTTATTTTTATTTTTTAATATTTTATNACATATATATGTATATATATATATATATGGATATGGATAATTATTATTATTTTTCTTCACACAAATGCCCAGCAGTGATTACCTTGTGGACTTTAAGTTTTGGTTACAGCTTATGAGTTCCCTCAGCTGACAGATCAAGCCCCATGTGGCACGCTTCTGTGCAAGGTAAGAGAAACTTTTTCACCTCTTCCCATAACACTCTCCATGCATTCATTTTGTCAGAGGGACATTCCTCCTTCAGCCCAAAAATAATAAGTGCAAAATGTTTGTTTTTCTGAGCTTTTCAAAAAATCGGAAGGCGCGACCCCAGCTGCAGCCTTAATGAAGAAGCATTTCATCCCACGCTTTCTCTGATTTCTGTAAACACACAGACCTCAGCCCCTGGATGCAGCAGGGAGCAGAGGTTCTGCCTGGCAGCCTGGTGAGGCTCCTGCTTTCAGCAGCCCTCAGCTGAGCCCAGTGGGCTTCGTGCTGACCTCTGTGTGTACATCACTCCTGGTAAGGAGCTGCTGAAACCATGGAAGCATCGCTGAAATGACAGCAAGGCTCAGCAGAGAATGTAATTCTGCCTTCCCACTTAACAGCTTTACCAGTAAGTTGCTGCTTTTTCCTTACATGGGGATGTGGTTGGTGGGGACATTCTTTTCTAATGAAAAGGCAGTTCTTGGTACCAAAAACCACTTGCCCAACATTTCTAGCGTGTAAGGCAGAAAAACAGAGCTGAAAAACAAACTTTTACTGAAATATGTATTTTTAGATTGATTTCCCAGCTTTTGCAGCCCAAGCTTCCGCCTGCCAGACCTGAGGCAGAGCCCAGGGCACTGGAGCTGTCCCAAAACATGCAGCTGTGGTCCAAATCTATGTCTGCATCAGCCCAGAAATGGAGCCTGGCATCAGACCAGAGTAAGGGACCACTAGGAATGCCTTCCCCCTGAGGAAAATCTGGCCAAGCCTGAGCTGCAGCCAGGAAGGTCTGATGCCCCCATGCCTTCATCTCTGGATTTGGGATCATTCAGGTGCCACAATCAGCTGCAGGACCATCATGCTGGCAAAGTCTGTGAGATGTCAGTGAGGAGAAAAATGAACAACACCTTTTCCTTGACTCACTGCAAGGAGGGGGAAATGGAAATGCATGCATTGAGGATTGCCTGAGTTGCAGTGATTGTATTTCTTGCTCTGCAGAGGATGATTTAACTGAGACAGTGACGTTATTGAACTTGTCTTGGAGAGCAGAAAGCAGCCGTAAGCACCTTTCCTGCTCAGAGGTTGTGCCCCATGCCTGGGAGAAGGCTGGAGTCCTGCATGTGACCTGGAAAATTCCAGCCCTTCCCCTGCCTCTAAGGGACTGCCAGCTTCCACCTTGGTCAAATGTGGGAATGAAGCCATAGCTGGGCAAAGGGAAAAAAAAGGCAGAAAGAAAGCTGTACAGGCCACAAGGCCTCAGGAAAAGGGCTGCATTTCAAGATAAACCCATTTAGCTCTAAGCATAAACAGCGTGTTTGTAAAATGGCACAGAGTCTCAGCTGCTGGAAACAAAACAGCAATAAATGGCAACACTGAAGCCTGTCTTGAAGGGTTTGTCTTTTTTTTTAATATACTTTTGTCCCTTCACAGTCTCCTGCCTGTTCACAATGTCCTGAAAATATCTTCTGCTGCCTCACCCTCGCTAACATCATTTTGCCACAGATGAGTTGCATATTCCTTTCTCTAAGTATTTTCTTCAATTCCAGCCTGCAAATGATTGATTTGTTACTTCAATTCCCCACTGCCCAAACCAGATTCTCACCCAGAGGCTGCTTTATACTGCTCCAGCAATTTCAAACTGCTGAACTGCCAGTGTGGTATGAAAGAGACCTGGGCTTTGAAGGAGCATTCTTTCATGTCTCTAGAATATTTTCCATATTCTATAGAAGTACCAAATGTTTTTGTAAAATAATAATAATTAAAAAAACAAATTCACCCATTTAATATTCCTACTCACCAAGTATACCATATGGTATTTTAAATGTCATCTTTCAAGGCCCTTCTCTTTGAAAAGCTGAAAAGATTTATGGCATAAATATTTTCCCTGTGAGGTTTGGAAACCAATGTGTTGGACACTATATTTTTTTAACAGTTATGGTATATTAGATCATGATGTTTTGTGGTTAGGTATGACATCAGGCCACCACAAAGCCATACCAGGAGAATCACAAGGAGAAAAACATGTCAACTTAGTGGCTTTCAGTCTTCGAAGGAATTCCAAAAAGCCAGGCCTGTGTATGTGGAATGATTTGTTGTTATTCTCACGAAGCTAACCTGGGGTGACTTGCAAGCATGCATACTTACAAGAAGTTTTGAGGACTAGATAAGGAGAAAAGAATTGCTATGTGCATATTCCAATTTCAGAAAAACATCAGCAAGGCTGCCAGGACAGCCGCTGCCCCCCTTACCCTCCACTAAATCCCTGATGATTCACCTACGATCTGCAGCCCTTGGTACCAGCTGTCCTAAATGCATTCCAAATTACTAACAGACCCACCTTGGATCTTGGTGTATCTGTCCTACTGCTTTCATCATGTTCTTATTTACCCCTTCCATTTATCTGTTGGGTTTTTTTTTTCTTTCCATAATGCAGCTCCTGCATTCCTTAGACCTTTCAGCCAACACCATGAGGAAGCATACAAGAAGAATAACTTTTCTTGGAAGACAGATCTATGAGAGCAAGGGCCAAAGTGCTGATGGGCAGCTGGAATACAGTGATACCTCACGCTGGCTGGAGGTGATTTAGGTGGGGAGGGGAGACCCAGACCTGGGTGAATTTAATCTACCTTGTGGGCTGGGTGGTGGAGTTGCTGTGACTTGTCATGGGTGCAGAGGGGTTAGCTCCTGCCCTGTGCTACCTCCATCCTCCTATGGCTTGTGCATTACTCTTCTCTCCCCAAGAGCAGTTGGGAATCCTGGTTTTGCCCTACCTCTGCAGCCACAGTCAGTGATTGCCAGGGAGAAAGGGCCCCTCCAGGATAGGAAACATAGCCTGGGGAAAAGCAGGTCTCAACCCTTGTGACAGACAAGCACCCATCTGCACGGATTTGTACTGTCTGCTGAGGAGGCCATTGCCTCCATGGAGCTCAGATGTTTTGTTGTTTTTTCCTTTTTTTTCTTTTCTTTTTTTTTTTTTTCAGAGCAAATGCCTTCAGCTTTACTGGGAATTTGCTGATTCTGTTTCTGACCTGTAAAAGCACTTGCCTGCCTAGAAGACTTTCTCCTTTTCCTAAATATCCTAATTGGGCTAATGAAAAATATTGCTTCTGCCCGTAAGCTTTTTTCTTGGTTAGGATGTACTCCATCCTGTCCCCAGCAGATAGCAAAGTGTGATTCCTGCTGCAGGCCTTGTACTTTGAAGGACAGAGAGAATATGTGACACATTCTGTATCCCTGCTAGGCCTGGGAGACCTATAGCTATATACTGAGGTGTGCATGCCTGCATATGTGACAGGAGATAGCTCAGATTGCAAAAGAAATCCTCCTATTGCCTTTTCTTAACTTTTAAGTCCTCCGTTTTGTAAGCCAAGACTTGCATTTAGGCGTGCACTAAAATGCCTCCAAATGTGTAGATTTATTGGCACAATGAGTGCATTTTTTTCCCCCTGAAATGGAAAGGGTAAGAGGAGCTGCAGATTCAAATGCATTTCATAGACCTGTGTTACTCTGTTGACTATTTTATTCTTTTCCATCCTTGTAATTTTTGTACAGCTCTTATGACCTTCTATTCTTAATGGGGCTTTCCTTTGCAACAGGCACCCGAAATGTATAAATGTTTTTTTCAAAAACTATTCTATGTGGTCCATCAGGCCATTCAGACTTAGCCAGTCTGCCTTGTACTTTGAATATTGAAATCCACATGATTACAAACTATGTACAGCTTGAGAAATGTTTAGGGAAATAATTCTGAATAAGCAACACTCTCAGATTTATTGTTCTTTTCAGCCTCTTACAGACAATCTACAAGTTCAGTGAGAGAATGTGTTTGTGGACTCCATTACATGAAGGTGTAGCAACTATTAAGTTGAATCTAAACAAAATAGGAGGAGGAAGTCAAAATCCAATTTGTCATTGTCCTTTCTAAAATATATGTACAAAAAGCAGTGATAGCAAGTCACCACAGTGCTATCAGCCCTTGCAGAGGGAGATTAAGAGAAGATATTTCTGATAACATTAAAAGTTATTACTTTTTTAGATCCAACATGTTCATAACATAATAGAATAGGATATCAGTTCTTGACTGCACATGGGACAAACCCCTAAGAGCTAATCCATTGCGTTGCTCACAGGGAAATACTGCTCTCCCCTTTGGATTTCATAACAGCTTGACACTAACTGAGATATTGCCCTTTTAAATTGGCATTAGTGTGCTCAGGAATTATTTTGTTATTACTGCTGGCTGGTTATGCTTTGAGTGGGGATTTGGAGGATTTCTGTAATATCAAAAGCTCTGACACAGGTCTAAGTCCCTGCACTGCTCCCCATCCCCACAGCCTGGGGGGAGAGCAGCTGAACCTGCCCTGCTGCTGCTCTCCTGGCTGAGTAGTCGTGGAGGGCCACAGAGGCTGTAGGAGGTGTGAGGCCTGGCAAAACAGAGGGATCCCATTTCCTTTGCAGTATGACAAGGAAATACAGCAGGCCAAGCTCCTAGGTATGTCCTGTGTGCTGGACAAACACTGACCTCCTGTAGCTTGAATCCAGATTTTCAAAGCTCTTTTGTGAGTGACTCCAGGGTGGGAAGGCGCAGGAGGTGGATTTCAGGAACACCTCAAAACTGTTGTGTGTTTAGCTCCTCCAAAGCAGCCTCCAGATTGTGGAGAGGAGAGGGGAACCCTATGAGAAACACATATTTTTAAGCCCTCCAACAAGAGCCAGATATTCCATGTTTGCTTAGCATGTCACTGGGCTGGGCATGCCTGTACTTCTAAGCCCTGGAGGACAGGAAAATGCTACTTCCCCGCCCTGGGTTGTTGCAGAATACAGCTTTTAATAGTTGTCAGATATTTATCAGAGAGCAATAAGGAACTTTCTGACTTCCAGGGAAATATTTAGTGCACCTTTTCTTAAACTGCCAGATAATGACGATGACCACAATTTTCAAAGGAAACCCCTTGCTAGGCACTGAAAAAGGAGGTGGTTTCCAGAGGCTGGAAGTTGCACAGTTGCCCACAAAGTGGCAGGGAGCTTGTGCAGGGGGCAGCAATGCCAAGCAGCCCAGCAGGGCTGAGAGACAGCTTTGTGTCCTGTCTGCAGGTGTTGTTGAGAGCCCCATTGCCCTGGGAAGGCCTAAAGGAAGAACCACAACAGAACCTTTGGAAATTAGAGGAGTGGTAAGGTTCCTTGTCAGTCCAGCAGAAGATCCTCTCCTTCCTGTGTTCTGTGACAAAGACAGAGAATAAATACTCTGGACTGAATATGGTACAAAATAAGCTCTTAAAAGTTCTACAGTTCCTGGTTTCAGGTCCTTAGCAAGGGCCTGTAAAAAAAGGAGTTTAAACATTCCCTGGTTAACCTATTTTCTTTGAGCCTTCTCGTGTCTCCAGCTGCTGTATTTGTGTGTTTCCCCAGCTGGAAGGGAGCCAGGAGTCTGTAAGTTTAGGGATTCATTCTTACAGCATTTGGAGTACAGAGTGAAAGCATTGGGAAAAGCAGTAGTGGCCCTTCCCTGGATTGTTTTGCCCCCTTTTTATATGGTCTTACCCTAAAAGCTGATGCTTGCTAGCACATGAATTGCCATGCTGGTGTTTTTCCATTCCTGGTGGAGGGCTGAAGTAACTGGCCTAGTTCACCACAGCTAGCAATAAAAGCAACAGATGAATGTGAAGTCCTTGAACTCTGCATTGTCTAAGGTGTGACTCTTATATGTAGTTTTATTGGTGTGCTACAATACGTGTTATATATTGGATATAATCATAAAGAGAGTTTATGATTATAAACAGAGTTTCGATAAATACAGATGAGACAACTAATAATGGCCAGGTGTATCAAACCCCACAATTGTTCATTGTAATTTGAAGGAGGAAGTGTTGTCTTTTTTCTAATGTTAACAATTTTCTCTGGAAAAACATCCAGATTTTCTAAGAGCACAAATGTGACTTTCACTGTGCAAAACCTGTGTTTCTCCTGCTTTGTGTATTAAACTGTGTGTAAAAGACCACTCATTTCTATACTGCACAAAAATGCTTAGCCTCATTGAAGGGGACTGAAGGAAAGACTTCACCATAGTTATTTTTCAGGCAGCTGTTGGCTAGTGGGCGCACAAATCATACAGAGTATACAAGACCCTTCCTCCTCTCCCTTGCTTGTGAGCAAGATGGGCTTGATGTTGCAGGAAAACATGTTTTCACTCAAGCTGTGGTGCTGTTCACATGGTTTAGAGAAGCAAGGATCTTTCAGACTCCCTCTACATGGACTTCAGTTTTCAATTAAAAAGAAATATTCCTCTTAATCTTTGTAAAGGAAGGAATCACATAAAGTAACTAATGCTGGACTAGATGTAGTTGATACTGCTTCCCAGGAAACTTAGAGGAAAAGTATTCATAAGGCTGATGGCAAATCAAAAGCTCTCCTAGAGGCAGCACAGTGAGAATTTTCTATTGCATTATCAGGGCTTGATGGGAAATTTGTTTAATGTAAGAATCCAGACTGGAAGAGATGGAAACAATAAACTGAATGAGAAAACTTTGGGCATCACATGAGGTAACACCTGTTGGAGCAGCACCAAACCTCCTAAGAAAGACCTGCTTCAAAGGAACATGGAAATAATGGAGCACCTTGCTTGTGCATCTCCCACCATCACCACCAATGGATTCTGTAATAAAGACTCAGAGAAACAAAGAAGTCACATCTAAACATTTTGCTGGCAGATCACTTGGAGTTTAATTATTCTGTGCTCCTGCTTTCAGCAGCTGAGGAGGACAAATAGACCCATCCTTCACCTTTCAAGCATCTTGCTCAATAGCATTTTTCTCTGTTTTCCTCAGTGACAGTGGTCTTGGAGAAGGCTGCCCCAGAGAAGAGGTGGCAGAAAAGAGGTTAACTGTGGGGCAGGATATAGGATATTTCTGAAGACAAGGCTGTGATCATTTGCCCCATCAGAGCTCCTGCCTTCGCCCTCATGACTCTGCTGTATGTTGTTATGCTTCCATTAACCTGTAAGCTCACAAACCAGCCTTTTACTGGGGAATGTGAACAGATGGATTCTTCCAGTGTCTCCTCTGGCTTCTGCAAACCCCTGTGCTCCATGCTGTTGTGTCAGGAAAATGAATCATATTAATTTTATTCAGAATTTTGGTAACAGGGAGGATGGGGCCGTTTAAATATCAAGTGTTGGCTCCCTGCCTCATGGATCTAAGAACTAATTACAGTGGGACTGGTTTTGGTTTAAACAGATCCTCTTACAAAGTTGTTGGTATTTTTAGTATATATTTGATAAGGGGAAAAAATTTAAATCTGAGAAATTAGATTAAATAAATTTAAAATATAATTAATTTGAAGCACAAATCTGAAGTTGAAGCAACCTCCTTCCCTCCCCATCCAACAAAAGAGAATATCTGTATTTTTAGATTGGAAGGTCACTGGTGAGTGACAAAGGAGACTTTTGTTCTGCCCTTGGCCACACATTTTCTTGCAGGCTTCCCCTCCTCAGGCCAGCCTCTGTCACCCTCCTTAAAAAGGGAGTGTATTGATATCGACCTACTTGGCAAAGTGCTTTGGGATCTATCTGTGAAAGATCCAGGGCCCAGTTGCCTTTGCAATCTTTGAGTGTTTCATGTAGGTACACTCCTTCAGCTTGGAAAACACTGCGTGCTAAATTTGGGCAAGTTTAGTGTTGGTGATTCATTCCCAGGGAATTCCAGACTTCTTTAAGCTCTTCCCTCATCTGTAGATATTTGCTGACTGGTTTACCAAACAGGCTGTTTGCTGTGCTTGACACCACTTAGCCGCTCGCAGCACTGAGTCACGCAGCACCGAGCCTTTCACCATTTAGATATGGCAAACTAAACACCCAGCCCACGGCTCAGAGTGCTGGGGCCACAGCTCCACCTCCCCACGCCTGGGCTCCATGGGTGTGTGAGTCAGGGCAGGCAGCCGTGGGACTTCTGGCCTGATAACAGAGCAGGACAGTAGCAGCTGTTATCTGCTGTGCACGCACAGGTACTCCCAGTGCAGACAGGGTACCCGGCACGTAAACCCATGAGCCAAGCACTGCATGCAAAAGGTGACTGCAATAAAAATATACTGAGAGCCTCTGGTTTATGGTCTCTTCCTTGGTACAATAATCTGCAAACTTGTGGCAGCTCTTTCCTTAGTAATTTGCCTTTTTTCTATAGCTCCTATTTTATTAGTATTTCTAATCTATAATCCCATAAAAACATAGAATTTCCAGGACACCCCTTATTATTTTGAAGCCTTCTGCAGGGAACAGAAATGCAGTTGCAACCTGCTGATCCTTTCTCTTAAATTGATTCCAAACCTTGCATGTGAACACACTGTGATTTCTGCTGGTACCCAGAGTGACATTGTTCATGACACCTCACAGCTGTCCCTTAATGGGAGATTAGTGCTTTAACAAGATGTCTTTTCATTACTGTTGTTGTTTGCTCACTAATGAAACAGGCTTGTGCTGTTTGCAAATCATGTAATGTAGTGCCTCAGTACTTTTTATTTTTTTTTTAAGAAAATGTAGCTGCAAGTTTTATTCAGTCTGGTTATTTCATGGCTTTAGAATTTGTTGTCCAAGTTCCTCATTACTGCAGCTGTAGATAAAAACTTGAAAATCTGAATCTCTTAAGGCTCAGGAATGTGACAGAAAAGGGCCCCCAAAAGGTCACACACAGTTTGGTTCTGTGGCAGAGGTGAAGGTGAGGAAGAGGAGGAGAAGATACAAAAGCTGGCACAGGATATTTGCAACTAACACTGCTATCTCAGTGGGGGTGTGGGCAACATGTGGCTCTTGGAGCTCCTTGGAAAGATTTTGCTGTTTAGCCTCAGAATCTGGATTCCTCCAGCATTGTTTAGTCTTTCTGGGCTCTTTTAAAGGTCAGCTGAGGGAAAACATGAATTAGCTCTTCCAGAGGGAGCTGCTGCTCCTCTCTCTGTTTGGCAATGCAGGGAAAGTGTCTAAGGCATGGTGTTGTGAGAGAAATTAGCTGCTTCTGCTTTCTCCCCTTCCCCTGTAGTGAATTCTGTTCCCTCAATGAATGAGATGGATTTAGTACCGATTTTATTCCCAACAGTCCCCAATAGGCAACCTAAAAATACCTCCAACCCCACACACATCCCATGTAGTCCACAGCTTTTTCTGGAGCTGAGGCAAAACAGAGCTGATGTCATGGGCTATTTTTATACAGCAACATCTAAAATACTTTATTTTTGTAATAGTGGAAGAGCGCACTAGACTTTTTGGTAAATAATTTCAATGTTATTCTTTCCATTTCTGTAAATTGATGAATAGCTGAACTTAAATGGAGCAAGTGGGGGTTTTTTTCCTTGTTTTTGGGGGGGGGCAAGGTTGGTTTTGGTTTTTTTTTTAATTCTTTTCAGCTTCTTCAGCACCAATTCCACCCCTGTCTTCTTCCCCTGAGTCTCCTCCAACAGCAAACACTAAGGTAACACCTGCCAGGGGTGGGCCGAGACAGTGGCCTTTGGTCTCCAAATAGGAGCAGGTGAGTAACTGCACACCTACAGCCCCAGGAAAGGGCAGGGAGTACTGCAGCAGGGCTGGCACCTCACTCACAGCTCCTGCAGAAAGATCCTGCAGTCCTGTCAGCCTCACATCCTCGTGCTGTTCTGGCAGCTGGGAAAAGCCACCAAAGCTTCACAGAAGGAATTCCCGAGATGGTGGCAAAGAGCAAGAACCCAGATGTCCAACTTTGAAACACGATGAATAGTTGTCATTAGCCATGTCAGATACAGGCTGGCTGCTTTTCCAGCTTCTGGTTTTCTTCTCCTTCAGTGCTGCTGAAGTGTTTGGGCAGACAGTCTGTTCCCTGTCAGCTCCCACTGTCACTTTTTCCTTAAGCGTAATATCAAAAGTTCTTCTACTTTTATATATTTTTTTTCAGTATCAAGAGTACCCCAGTCTCTCCTGCTGTGTTTATGCTTCTGCCAGCAAATCACTGCTTCTGTCATGTACTTGGCACCCACTTGCTGCTCACTAGCAATCCAGGTGGGCACAGCACAGCCTTTGTCTCAGAGTCATCCATTGGAGTAAAAGTTTTTTTGGCAATTCAAGTGATTTCTAGTCTGCAAAATTGGAAAACAGAAGTTTGCTAACTGGAGCACAGAATGCTGATGAATGAAGAGCTGTTTCAGAAAAGAAATGAAGGCAGTGAAGGTTCTCTCCATTTTATGTTTTCTAAAATTCAAATCAAGGAAATTAACATGTTTTGGGTTTTATTCAGGCCCTGCTTTAGCAGCATCTGTCTTACCTGTGGGAAACAGGTGTGACTGAAGTGGTAGGCAAAGGGCTTTTCTCCAAAAGGATTCAGGTGCCTAATGTCAGTTTGGAATACTTCTGACTAAAAACATCCCCAAAACCTCTGTGCTGCCCTAGGGGACCTGAAAACCTGACTCCAAGCCTCTAGCAATTATCACAGAGCTCTGCCTGGGCAGAGCTGCATGAAAGGGTGGTGGCAGCTTTTTAGCCACCCATTTCTGAAAGGGGAGACAAAATCATTGGTATTTCTTTCCTGCTCAAGGACATTTGAATATGTGGCTTTCACTTCCCTGGGGAACATCCTAAGCAGCCAACTAGAGCGTATCCTGACCTGGTCCTCTCTTTGTTACAGCTCTTCCTGGCTCAGAGTAATTACAAGTGTAATTATCAGGGTAGAGAAAAGCATGGAAGACTGACTCTGCCTGGGTGGTGGCTAAACACTCACTGCAGGCCACAGGTCTTACTCCAAGGATTGTGAGGTTTATGTATCTAACTCTAGTATTCAGTGAATTGTTCTGTTTGAAAAGGAGCAAAGCTTACTGAATCTTCATAAAGTCTTGTATTAATTCAGATGCAATGTTTGAGTCCTTTCCACATACAGAGCACACAGACTCTAAAGGTCCTTGAGATTTAGCTGAGAAGTGTTTTGACACCCATGCTCTGCTGCAGACCAGCACTGGCAGTAAGCACCAGCCTCATGACAGAAAGGAAATACCCTTGTTGCCTGCCCATACTCAGGTGTGGGGTCAGACTGAGGTGTTTTCATAAACACAGTGTCACACTTTGTGACATCTGCATCATTTAAAGGAAAATACAAGGCTAATCTTCTCATTGCCATCTTCTCTGCTTCCAGCTTTCTGAATTACTTTCACTGATTTCATGCGAAATGCTGATCCTGTGTTGCAAGATGTAGCCCAGCCTGGAATAGTAATTCAATTTTGAATCCTCAAGGTAGAAAACATTCCATTAATGTCTTGCTACCTAAAGGGTCATGCTAATCAACTTCTAGCAGTTTCTTCTTCAAGTCTTACTCAAGTAGTTATTAATGAATACATGCCTTTCCACTGTTTTTTTTTTTTTTAATATATATTTTTTCTGATGACTATTATTAAACCATCTGCCTCT
>WBNQ01090462.1:0-27131 GCA_013401375.1 Spizella passerina | reverse complement strand
TGCCAGCACAGGCAGCTGCAGCATCTGCCCAGCACATTGCTTGAAGTTCCACATCTCCCACCAGGAATTTGACAGTGCTCAGAGAAAGCTGGATGGCAGCAAACAACACTCAGCTGATATTTACTGTCCACTCAGAAAATAAAAAGCAAGTCACAAGCCCAGGACCTTGGTTTCATTTCCTCATTTTAGTTCCCTGCAAGGAATTTAAAGAAACCACAGAGATTTTCCCACTTCTGCCTTCAGCAGCAGCTGCAAATCCCATGTCACAACAAATTTACCTCCCACTGCCTTCACTACAGCTGCCTACTCTCCCTCCAAACTAAACAGGAAAAGCCAGCTGGAACCAAGTCACTTTATTGGCTGGAGGGCAGTACATAAAACACGAACAGAACAGGGAATATTTGGTACAGAGTATGGAACTGTTTAGCTAAGTAACTGAAGCTGCATGCATGGCTGGACAGTAAGTAGGAGTCCCACTGAAACCCAGAGCATGGCTCCTGGCAGGGCTTCAGCTGTGACACTCCCCGAGGGTGTGCTTGTCGAAGAGATACTCTGCCATGCCGTATTTGGGGGCCCCCATCTTCCGCAGGTTGGTCACGTGGTCACCCAGCTCCTTGATGGCTTTCACCTGCTCATCCAGGTAATGGGTCTCAATGAAGTCACACAACTGAAAGGGAGACCAGAGGTTTAAATTCAGGCCTGAAACCCTACTGAGGCTCTCTAAGGAGAGGACACAGAATTTTCAAGCTGAGAGGAAGCAGCCTCTAGTTTTGTTGCAGAACAAGATCAAAGCGAGCCAGGCTTAGGTAGGCTCATTTGCTCCAGAACCCTGCAGAGCCAGGCAGCTCAGGAAGCCTCTCCTCTTCCTCATGGCAGGAACCATTAGCCAAGCTCCTGAACAGATCAGAGACACCCCCACTGCACAGCAAACCCACAGCAGTGAGGATTTACTAATCCTCAGTCCCGCTAACTTAGGCAGGACACTGCCAAGAGTGCCTGGATTCTCATATGTATTAATCTCTTCCTGCTATTAAGCAACTGCAATACAGCCTTGCAAAAAACTTCCATCTGAGAAGAATTCCATGTTTTCAGACACTGTTCCGAAACACCAGGGCTTTTAATATTCCAAAGCAACTCTGGAATTTTGTGGCAAGAAAGCCCTCGTGACAAAAAGCCTTAAAAAGATGGAGCTCAACCCCCACAGAAATGGTCTCCATAGAGACTGTTCACAGACACTCCAGAGGGAATACAGCAGGTCCCTGCCACTTTAAAAATGCTGCTGGAAGGACAGCAATAATCCCACCAGAGGGCTCTGGAAGGGATGCAGCCCTGGTTCACACCTTTTTTCACCTTTAACAACACCAGGGACACACAGCTCAGCCCCAAAGCCACACCCTTGGACAGCCACACTGATCCTCAGCATGTACTCACGTGGGGGTCGTTCTTCTCGGTGGCCAGTTTGTGCAGCTCCAGCAGTGATTGGTTCACATTTTTCTCCAGGTGCAGGGCACACTCCATGGCAGTCAGGCCATTCTCCCAGTCATCACGGTCTGGCTTCTGAAACGGGAAAGCACAGGACATGTTTTCTGTAAAAACCCACAGACCAGCAGAGTGGAGAGCCTTTAGGTCACTCTCTGTTTACACCAAGTTTAGGCATTTATGCAAAGTCAAAAGTTTGAAGCGCACCCTCAGAACAGAACTGAGCAATCCATTAAAGTCCCACTTCTCAAAACAGTGCACAGGGCACATCTGCTCTGTGTTAAATTTAATGATGGTGATGAACCAGTTGCCTTCTGGCTCTGCTCTCACCATACAGCAGACAACCTGGGGCTCAGCACCCTCTCCACACACAACAAGTACTTCTTAATTAGTCAATCAGCACAAATAATCAAATTGCTCCACATCTCAAATTACTGTGCCTCTCCAGCGTCAGCTGCTGCTCCTTCTGGGGAGGACCCAGAGAGAAGCCCCCAGCTCACCTTGACGTCCTGCAGGAAGATGCGCCCGCCCCTCTGGTTCTGCAGCTTCATCAGCTTCTCAGCGTGCTCCCGCTCCTCGTGGGACTGATGCAGGAAGTACTTGGCAAAGTTTTTCAGGGCCACATCATCCCGGTCAAAATAGTAGGACTGAAAAATAAAACAGTTCATAGACTCTAAACCTCTGCTTCAGGATGGCTGCATTCCAAGCCCAGGCCAGAAAGGCAGTGTGGAACAATTCTCCCCTTAGTATCATTTGATTTTTTTCAACTAGGATTAAATTTTAACCTGTACTTCTACCAAGGACACAAATAAAGGGTGTTTGTGTCCTTGGCTCAGTTCCAAAAACACGAAAACAAAAAATCTGAAACCCCACAGACATCTGTTCTGAGCACCATTAAACTGCAGCCTTGAAAAGTCTTCTTCACGGAGAAATCTTCCCTTTGTTTGCCTGAGCTTGTTTGCAATGACCACATTGCAGGTCAGGGTCATGACTTGCAACATCAGGTAAGGGCGAGCCAAGAACTTTTAGGTACTCCTGGAATAAAGTTCTCTTGCTTCACTAGGCTTTCCAGGGATTAGACTAAGGAATACACTTTCTACTTTTTTGGGGGGGGAAAAAAAGGGACATTTAAAATACAAGAGAAATTGAACTACAATATGAATTTAACAGCAACTAAAATATGAATTAAGCTGTTTTTCTGGAAGCAAAAAAACAACTAACAGCAATTAGAAGCCGTGACACAGCTTGTTTATTCCTTGGTCATTACCAGGATTTAATGGAAAGTTCTGTATGAACTGCCAATTATTTAGCAACCTACTACAGAACTCTCTGCTCTTAGACCAGCGGCCTGGAGGTTCAAGGCAAAGAAAGCACCGGTGCCTGCGTACCACTATCGCCCACCAACAGAAGCTCTAAACAGGGCTCAGAACCACATTAACACAGAAAAAAAAGCTACAAAATACGTGGCAAAACACGGCACCGTGTCCCTAAGACGTCTCAATGTACCACTATCGCCCACCAACAGAAGCTCTAAACAGGGCTCAGAACCACATTAACACAGAAAAAAAAGCTACAAAATACGTGGCAAAACACGGCACCGTGTCCCTAAGAAGTCTCAATGTACCACTATCGCCCACCAACAGAAGCTCTAAACAGGGCTCAGAACCACATTAACACAGAAAAAAAAAGCTACAAAATACGTGGCAAAACACGGCACCGTGTCCCTAAGAAGTCTCAATGTCCCAGCACGCCCACAGCACCAGGATTGCTGCACAGAGGTCAGAGAACAGCTATAATGGGCGCCTCGGCCGAAGGAGACATGGAAACGCAAGGCCCGAGGAAACCATGGATTCCTACCGATTCCTGGAGGAAAACCCGAGCCTGGGAGGCGAGCACGCCTGCGGGAAGGGTGCCAGGAGCCTCCTTAGTCAACTCCCGCTACCCAGCCCGGCCCCAAGGGCAGAGGCGCTGAGCGCGGCTGATAACAGAGCCGCCAAGGGCAACGGCGGCGGGGCCGTGGAGCAGGCGAGATAAAAGCGCCTCACCTACACCCAGGGGACGGCCCAGACGGGCCTGAACGCAGCAGGGGGGAGGAGGGGGTGGAGAAGAGGAGGAGGAGGAGGAGCTGGGCGCGCAGGCACCGCCCGGCACCCAGGAACCCCCCGCAGAGCAGAGCCCTCGTGTCGCCCCTTTATCCCTCGCAGGACCCTTCCCTCAGCCCGCCGCGCCCGCACCCTTACCATGCTGAGGTACACGTAGGACGCGTAGAGCTCCAGGTTGATCTGGCGGTTGACGGCGGCCTCGCAGTCCTGATGGTAGTTCTGGCGCACCTGAGAGGGGGGCGCTGCCATGGCTGCTCCGGTGGGTGTTGCTGTGACTGTGTAGACGACGGTGTAAGGGGGGTGGCGGCGGGCCCGAGCGCGGCCGGTTCCGTCCAAGCACTGTTGACGCAGGAACCCGCTTCGCTCCGCCGCCGACGCGCTATGAGGGAAGGCCGCCCGCCGGCGCGGTTTTTATACCGCCGCGCTCCAGGCCACGCCCCCACGAAGGCGCGGGGCGTCCCGGCGCCTTTCTGCTGGCCCGGCGTGACTCAGCACCCGCCCTGGCCACGCCCACAGCGGGGCGGGGCCTGCCCCCCGCGCGCCGCCGTTTCCCGCCGCGCGCGCGCCGTCCACCCCGGAATGGCCCCTGTTGGGAAACCCCCCCAAAACCACCGGGCCCGGCCATTTCCCCTGGAGCACGCTGCCCTGCCTGCTGCCCTGCCGTGTCCCACGTCCCACATCCCTCCGGGCACCGGGGCTCCGCCGCTGCCCCGGGTGTTGGTGCCAGTGCCTGAGCCCCCTCTCTGTGAGAACAAAAAGTTCCTAAAATCCAAGTTAAACCCAGAAACGGAAGGCCAAATGACCAAAGCTGAACTTGTTGGTAATGAGATTAATATTTCAGCTTTTCAGCTGCTCTTAGTGCTATCCCAGTCACTCGATATGTGTGACATCATTTATTTTCAATAAATTCTTCAGTCATTCAGTTCACTCAATAATTTACAATAAGCACTCGAGTCTTTTAGTATCTGCTTTCTTAAATTTTAACCAGATTACAACGGAATAGAAAATGCTTAAACTGAGATCATCCCAGAGCACTGAACACCCCAGTCTTGGCTTTTCCCAAGCCAAGATTCAACTCTGTTTTTTTCCCAAGCTAACGTTCCTGCTGAAATCCACCAGAAATACAATTTACTGAGCCTGTAAACTCAGAATAAATATTTTTTCCTCTACGTACTGCGCCTGCAAATGCAGATTAAATATTTTTTTCTGTATGTACTAAGACCATAAACTCAGATTAAATAATTGTTTTCCTCTCACCAGTTCTTTTTACACATTTTTAAACTGGTCTTTGACCCTTCCCGGCACTGTGGGATGTCCCACGCGTGACTGCACCAGTGCCTGTGTGTGGGTAAAGGGCAGCACCAGAGCTTTTTTCCAGACACTCCAAATGCCCTGGAGGGAACAGGGAGCCTCGGCCTCCCTTTGTTTCAGGGTTTTCTGCTGCTCCTGTCGGTTAACCATCACAAGTAATTAAGATCTATAAGATAACGTGGGTCATACCTATGCTTCGGCAGGCTGCCAGGTACATTGCAAATCTCCTGTTCTCCTCCCACATAAAAGCTTATGTAAAAAAAAAAAAAAAAAAAAAAAGAAGTAGCTGCTGGGCAGACTTTTTTTTTAATTATTTTTTTCTTTATTTCTGTGTTCACAGTGGAGTGTTTTCACAACAGGAACATCAAACAAACTCCATAATTGCAAAGTTTGTAATATTTCCTCTGCAGCTCAGACAGTCTGTGCCACTCGTGATTCCACATCAGTAGCATTAGGGAAGTCCCAAATTCTGCTTTCTGGAGTTGCACAATGCACATTGTGTTTGATGACAGCAGATTTACATGGTCAGGAGAGGAAACACGGGGTTGCACAGCCGTGGGGGTCATGTCTTGGTAACCAAGATGAAGAATTCACCACTCTGCTCTCATACAGGATTCAGCCATTCCCAGATCTTTCCTGTCCCAAATTACTGTTTTAATTTTGACTCTCCTTCATATTGTTTCCTCATGGCTTGCTTTAGGCCTCCTTTTATCTTGTGCTGCTCTTAGTGAAAATGTATTTATAATGAAATCTCTGAATGATTTGGGTTGGAAGGGACCTTAAACATCATCCTGTTCTACCCTGCCATGTGCAGGGACACCTTCCACTGTTCCAGGTTGCTCCAAGCTCTGCCTTGGACACTTCCAAGGATCCAGGGCAAGCCAGAGCCTCTCTGGGAAAGCTGTGCCAGGGCCTCACCACCTTTGCAGGGAAGAATTCCCTCCAAAATGTCAAAGTCACTGTGGAAGCCGAGGGCACCAGGAATATTTCTGTGTCTGCTCTGGGGTGCCCTGACTCCCAGGGAGCACTGGCTTTCACCCTCATTCATGGAGAAAGTTTCCTACACTTCAAGATAGACTAGAATCCACAAAAGTGTGCAACAGATTATAGAGAGCAGTGTAGGTGTGTCGCTTGGTGAGAAATTTAGATTTCGGGAATTTTAGTATGTTGTGGATGGAAGCAAGATGGAGGACACAGGGTGTCATCCTGGGCTGCTTCTTCATGCTTCTTCCTTCTTCTTCATGGGTTTGGGTGGCATTTTGTAATTGGGCAGAAAAGCCCCAATGTGGGCTCTGTGGGATCAGTTATTGGGTTAGAAGAGAAAATAATCTCAGTGTCAGTTCTTAATTAGACAGTTCAGTCTTAAAATACCTTGTAACAAAAAATTGTTGGCCATTTTGTGCCTTCTAATAAAAACCTGATGAACACAGTAGGGAAACTGTTTCACTAGAAAGAAATAATAAACACTTGAGTCCAAACACAAATTACTATCTCGAACGCCTTCAATCCAGACCCAAAAAATCCAAAGCCTAATTACCCTCACAGTTGCTTGATGGAAAGCTCAGCCTGAGTAAGGTGATACTTTTAGCAGGCTTCTTCCCAAGAATGCCTGTGAAGTTCTTTAGAAAAAAAATTCTTTACTGCTAAGGGAGAAATTCTTCCCTTATTTTAGTCATTTTTACCCCTCAGCACTCCCAGGTGCCCAGGGCCTGCCCCATCCTCTTGGTTTGAATTCATGTCCCTCTCAGCTGCTTTTTTGGCCTGAAGTAGAGGCACGTTCATGCTGCCCACAGGCAAAAACAATGTATTGTCTGCCTACACAAGCTTCAAATTGTTGAAGACAATCCCTGTTTTCCCTTGGATGATATCCCATCAGGAACAATGGAGCAAGCTCTCTTGTTTACAGCTTAGCTACTGTACACAGGGCACAGACCCCAAAATCCACCCTGTTAGGGATAGTAAAGTTGGTTTTAAGCATGCAAAAATAATCAGAGCTTCTTTGGTGAGTGTCTGCACATGATACAGAAGGTTATTAGGTCAGAGATCAAGATGTACCCAAAGGGAAAGTTTCCATGCCTCCTACCCCCACTTAATATCATTTATCCTGACTCTGCCCATGCATGACCTTCCCAAAGGGGCAGAAAACAGAACTCCTAAACAAATCCTGGACAGTATTTGCCTAAATAATTGTTTTCCTCTCACCAGTTCTTTCTACACATTTTTATCTGGTCTTTGACCCTTCCTGGCACTGTGGGAGACAGATTTTTGCTGATACAGTCCCTGAGCAAAAGCCTTGGCATGTGGCTTAGGCATCCAGTTAGACCTTCAGGGAGAGAGCAGCCTTGGTGTGAGCAGAGAGCCAGAATGCCCAGGAATGCACAAATTTTATTTCTCACCTGTAGAAATGGTTCACCTCTAGCTTTATTTGCCATGTTGGTTTAATGGCCAGAATAGTAACAAATCCCAGTTAAAAATCAACAACTGTTCCAATTCCAGTGAGCAAGAAAATGCTGAATATGCCTCAAATGTAAAATAAACAAAAATACAGTAACCTTTTTTTTTATTTTCCCCAAAGCTCAATGTCCTGTAAATAAGAGAAATTGCATCCAGTCAAATATTTGTTATGGAGAACCTCCACTCCATCCACAAACTTCAGTGTCATTCAGCTTCCAGGCTTTATGCAAACACAAAAGCAACTCTAAACTTGGCTCTAAGGTTGATCATGCGTCTGGAAATTTGACACTGGTCTCAACTGTGAGTTTTGAAAGCTGTTTACTAAAAACATCTGGGCTCCACTTGCTCTGGGAATTTAACTGAAAACTCCTTCTTGTTGCTCCTTAGGCAAAACATCCGTGAAAACTTTTCCGTTTGTTTCTTGTAGGTGCCCGAATTTTTCCAAGTGGGAAACCCGGGATTTAGGCGACAAGTTTTCACTGAGTACTTACAGCACAGAATGCAAATGGCTGGGGTTCACAGAGCTGCTGCCTCCTGGAAACACTCTCCAAAGGGAGACAGACAAAGGATGTTTGAAGTTCTGCCGGGAAATTTGCTTTGGATATCGAAAATGAAGCTATTTTTATGCCAGAAAAAAGTCCAAACAGAATAATCTGTAGCTTTGTACTACAAGATTTTATAGACGAGGATTATAAAACCTTCTTTAGACAGACAAACTTCTTCTAAGTTGTGACACAGGATTTTTTTTCTCTCTGGAGTATTTTTACACACAGTCTAAACAAAATGCTGTAGGAGATTGCAATTCTAATTTGCCTAGAACACCCTTTCATTTATTTTTATTTCTTTTACAAGCCTTGTAAAAATACACTTAGAGCCAAGAGAGTGAGGAAGAACAATGTTAATAATACAGTAATTCTGTCAGCACAGCCAGAAACAGGATCTGGTGAATTTACTTGGATGTCTCAGCCCTTTTTAAACTAATTTTCAGACTGACTCCACTATCTGTGAGGGAAAAACTCCAACCCTGATTCCAAAGGCAGCCTGTGCCCCAGGTGCATGTACAGGAGCTTTCACAACATGGATTTGCCCAGCTGCAAAAGCCACAATAAGTTTGATGTTGACATTCCACCACAGGCCACCATCTACAATATTTGCTCTACTGTCATGATCCTCCCATGGTGCCATCCACCTTTCTTTCCCTCCCTCTCTCAGATTCACAGGGTTAAAAACAAGGGGGGTAGGGATCATTCCTGTCCCCTGTTTCTGTTGTATTGAACTTTTTCTTCAAATACTGTAGAAAAACTGCAAATAGAACACCCATCCAAAGTCAACAAAAAGGGGGAAATTTCTCAATACACCACAAAAATCCCCTCCTTCTGAGCATGAATTTTCCTGGAAAATGCTGGTGAGTGTTGAAGCCCTCATGGATCACCAGGAAGCTTTGATTCTAGATACACAGGTGAAATATTCTTTTTTTTAAAGAAGTTTTACTTGGAAATCAAAGAAACAAACAGGTTTGTCCCCCCTGAGGCCATCAGGCAATTTAGTGAGGATGCACAAAGGTGTTCCTTGGATTTAGTGCAGCACTGAGTTTGAGCAGACACTAAATCTCTCAGCGGAGGCTGCTTTTATATTCAGCCACCCAAAAAGGGACGAGCAGCAAATGCTTTCAAGCATGAGGAGAAGAAACAAGCTTTTACAAGGAGCTGGCAGTTAAGGACATGCAGCAGCCTGATAAAACACCACAAAAACAAGCAGTGGCCCATGGCTGATCTCTGTTGGGCAGGATGGGCGGGGGGCACCCCCAAAACTGCTGAGCAGGTCTCTCCAGGAACTCATTCCATGGCTCATTCAGAAGAAGTGAAGGGATTCTATGCATGTAGAGGGATGTTCTCAGCAGAGGGGAGGCACAGGGAGAGTTTTCTCTGGGAAAGACTGGTGTGCTAGGAGGGGACACTGAAAATACTGCCATGGTTCATGCTGAGGTGCAGCCACAACTCCACAGGTTCCACATCCACATCCACCTTTCCTGCTGGGTGCAACTTCCTCCTAAGCCATGTTCAGGCCCTTGGCATCGAAGTAAAAATACTGAAAAGCAGCTCAAGGGGTTTAGGTTGGGCCTAAAAAAGCTGTGCTGCTTGTGGAGCAGCGAGGCAGTGCTGAAGTGTGGAGTGCTGTCCTGGACACAGCTCCTTCCTGAAGGTGGGGGAGAGATCCAGCAGGGCTGTCCCTGCACACTGATCAAACTGGGGGGAAAATGCAAGAAAATTGCACAGAGACAGAGAAATAAACCAGGGGAAATCATCTCTGCTGGGGCAAGAAATGGCTGTGACACTTGAAATGGGGTTGGCCTTCAGGACCGTGTTGAAGCTGTTGTGCTCAGCTCAGCAGATGTTGGGCCGTGCCCACAGATATCAGTGTCCCAGCAGGCCATAAAGCAGGGACAGAGAGGCCACCCACTCGGTGGGACAGGGAGATAAAGGGTCAGGACAGCCCCAGGAGCTCCCAGCAATCCCACAGGGCTGTTTGAGACACTGCTGGGCTGGGCAGAACCCTGAACCTGGGCAGAGCACCCTGGCCTTTGTGGTCAGAGTCCTGGGAAGATGCTGCCATAAAGGCTGTGGAGGCAAAGGCCTCAGAGTCCCCTGAGCCAGAGGAATGCTCTGCCTGGCCTGAGGAATCTTCCACCCACTTGCTTGCTCAGTCATGCATGGCCACAAACCTGTCTAAATAGGCAGCGATGACCAAGACTGAAACTCAAATCAGGAACTTTCCAGTCTGACAAGTAAAAACAAACAAAAAAGATTTCCGCTCCACACGTACTTAGCACAGGCCAGGCCCTTCCTTGCCTGCTGTTTGGTGCTCCTGGCTCCTTCTAAGAGTCTCTGAGAAGGGACACAACTCACAGCAGGCTCAGAGGAAAGAAGATGAAACACTCCCAGAGCCAAAAAGGCTGCATTCCTCACACAAACACCCCACACCTCATGTGTTTCTTTTCCCTGTCTCCAGCCACCCTGCTGACCCCTTAGAGTGTCTCTGCAGGCCATGAACTTAGCAGAAAACAGCATTTTGGACCAGTTTCTTTTGGCCACTGGATGGGTCTGAAAGCTCCAGGGTTAGAGACACATGGAGGAGCTCAGTGACTCAAGGGCAAAGGGTGATCATGGAGAATTTCCCCAAAATGCCAGGACCCCGAGGGGCAGGGAGGATGTTCACTCAGGCCCAGAAGGAAAAGTTCTCTGACAAAGCATTTCTCCAGTCAGGAGGTGCAGGTTGAGCAATGGGCTGACACCAGCTGAAACAACAGCCTGGGAGGGAACAGAGGGATGCAAAACCACGAGGATGTCTCCTCTGAGGTCACCGTGGAAAACAGCCTCTGACTAAGAAGAAGAAGAAAGAAGCCATAATTGCAGCATTGTTACTTCATCCAGGGAACTTTGTTCAATCAAGACCAGCAGGCCCAGCATGACCACATAAAAAAAAGTTACCAGGCTTTTATTGGAATTCATGCCTGTATCCCTGCCTCAGGCAGGTTTAACTAGCAGTGGACTCTGCCTGGAAAAGGCAATTCCCACTTTATTCCCTGCTTGTGTTTACTCTGATCTACTCTGGAGTCACCAGTCTCTACCTCCCTCCACATAAATGAAAGCATTTCAAAAGGAGCAGGGAGGTTGTCAGCCTTGGACAGGAGAAAACATCCAGAGTTTTCTGCTGGAAACCCTTCTCCTTCAAATCATCAGCCTTGCTGTGGTGAAAAATGTTGTTACCACAAAATTCCTCAGATGGGAAGGGTTCAATCCCTTCTTGCTGGGTTCCAGAGGCCAGGAAAGCAGCTCAATTCAGAGAAAGGAGCATTTCCTGAATTTATTTCAGGAAAGATTTATTCACAATTATATTATATATAATATTATATATTCATAATTTTAGTTAATAATAATAATTCAGTTATTTCAACCTAAACTGTCACACAGCCACTTCACAGGCCTACAGTGACAAGGATGGGAACACAGCTGGGAATTGCAGAGATTGGAAGGGGACTGAGAATCTGTGTTTTTACTAGAATCTGTGTTTTTACCAGAATCTGTGTTTTTACCAGAATCTGTGTTTTTCCAGCCATGTCCAGCGTGAGAAGCACCAGTGCAGAGAGGCTGAGGAATAGGAAGAGAAAGTGACACCACCATTGCTTTACATCAGCTGGAAACTTTCTCTTCTTCTTCCAGCTCCTTCAGGAGTGGCTTTTTCCAGAAGTAATTGGGAGAATACAATTCTACTCCTTTCCCCATATAACCCTCCACCAAAACCAGACAGATCTCTCTGTTTCGGGCAGTTCCTGCTTTCCTGTCAGGTGGGAGGATGAGGATTGAGCAACAGCACCTCCAAAAGCAACCAAACCTCGAGGGCGAGGAATTGGGAAGTGGGTGGGATCTCTTCCCAACCATCACATGACTTTAATTCATCCTCCTCCTTGGGAATGAGGTAACATTCCATTTTCAGACAACAGGCTTTGCCTGGTATCTACAAGAACCAAACTAAGAACGTCATGATTCATTTAAAAAGCATCCTTATTTCACATGAAAAAAACCTTGTGTTATACCATAAATCAGGAAATTAATGAAAGGTTAATCAGCTGTAATTTCATTTTAGATACTCTGTGAGGGATGCTGTCCTTTACAGAAAAGAATTTTGTTAACATTCCCATTGTGTTCCAGCACTAAGATAACAGCCAACAAACAGGGCACTGTTGGAAGTTGGTCACTGAAGAACCTCCCAGCACCCTTCCAAGTGATATTTCCCACCTCACCTGCCTGCCAGAGGCTGCCTGGGCAGGGAGGAATCTTCCTGCTGTGTCCCAGAGCTCCTCCCGCTCACCTGGTCTGGGAGGGGAAGGGAAAGGAAAGGGAGAGGGGAGGGAAGCGACCGAGAGAAATGGGGATGAGAGGGGAAATCCTTGCCCCAGGGTGTCAGGAGACAGGCAGAGAGCTGGGAAAGGGGTGGAGGGAGAAAGGAAAGGCATCTGCCTTTTCCAGGCAGCCCTTTCCCAACCACCAGACTCAGCACGAGGTTTTTTCAGGTAGCCCGGGCGAGGCCCGTGGCACGGGATCGGGGGGCAGCCGGGTTGTTTCGGTTTATCCCGGGTTATCCCGGACTGTCCCGTGTTATTCCGGTTTATCCCGGGGGTCCCGGCCCGGCCGAGCCGCCACGTGGGGGCGCCCGCGCTGCGCTGCCTCCCCCCCCCTTCCCCGCGGGCCAATCAGCGCGCTCCGTGCGCCGCTGCCCCGGGGCACGCCGGGAGTTGTAGTCCCAGCGGCGCGACGGCGGAGCGGTGCCTACCAGCGGCTTCTCCGCGGTTCGGCGGGGCGGCTCCGCCTCTGTTGTCTCCTCACGGACACTCGGGGACCTGCCGAGTGGTTTCCGCCATCCCGCAGCGCTGCCGGGGTGCAGCGTCGGTGTCGCCTGGGGATGACGTCTGCGGGAGGCCCGGGTTGGTGTCATGGCCGTGGGGGAGCTGCTCCCTTACAAGCCCCCTCAGGCGGGGGAGTGAGGGAGGACAGTGCCCCGGGCTGTGTAAACAGGAAAGCGCATTGAGATAATCCCAGTGGAACTGTGCCAAACATAAAATGTTGCAACAGAAGAGTCAAATTGCATCCTAAGTTTTATAAGGAACATACCCACAACTTTTTGTTCCTCTGAGAAATCATCATTTCCAGTGTTTATAAAAGTCCTGATTATCACAGTGTCACAGACTGCTTTGGGCTGGGAGGGACCTTGTGAAAAACGCCAATCACTTGTTTTTAAAAAAAGTTTAATGGTAATAAAATGGTTATAAAAATAGTAATATAATTAGAGTAATGAGAATTTGGACAATTAGGATTAGGACAATACGAGACAATAAAAACAAAGAGATACGGAGAGGCCGGGTACCTCTTTGTGGGCAAAATAAGTCTGAAAAAGGACACACGTTAACAGAGGATTAACCCTTAAAAGCAATAGCCTGTTGCATATTCATACACCTCATACATGATGCATAAATTCCATTCAAACAAAGGATTCTGTCTACTCAGTGTCAACTTCTTCCTTTTAATCCTGATGGTGTCTTCAGGGCCGTCTCTGAAAGATTTTTGTGTCCTACGCCTGCTACCTAGTGCAAGTACCTCATTCCTCTCTTTAAAAAAACATCCCACATACATAGTTTCTATTTTAACATTTTGTTATAACCTCAAACTATATTAAACACACTACTTAAGAAAATTAATACAGCATGACTTTCTAACATAACACATATAATATTCATTGTAATGTTTGCAAAAAGCCAGTCTTAAAATACACATTTTTCACAACCTTAAAAATCATCACATTCATGGGCAGAGACACTTTCCACTATCCCAGGTTGCTCCAAGCCCCATCCAGCCTGGCCTTGGACACTGCCAGGGATGGGCAGCCACAGCTTCCCATGGAAATCCATTCCAGGGCCTCACCACCAGCACAGGGAAGAGTTTTCGCCCCAGTATTCCATCTAAACCCACCTCCTGTCAGTTTGAAGCCATTCCCAGTTGTCCTGCCGCTCCCTGTCCAAAGTCCCTGTCCAGCTCTCCCTGAGCCCTTTTTGTCACTGGAAGGCTCCAAGGTCTCTCTGGAACCTTCCCTTCTACAGGCTGGACATTCCCATAACCACCAACAAGCAATTTGTAACACAATTAAGCAGAAATAAAAATCTAATTAGTTGTGAGAGGGGAAACCAGGGCTTGTGGTCTACATGCAAAAAGAGAAAATGGAAAAATATGTGAAAGTGGTGAAATTGTCAAGAAAGCAGGATGACAACGGGCATGAAAGATGTTTGGTGACAGCAGAACAGGCCATAAAAATATGATAAAATAAATAAAGATTTTTTTTCTTTTCTCTGTAGAGGGTATGGCAGAGCTGGCAAACAAAGGAGGTAGTTTCCCTGTACAAAAGCTTTTATTTTTCCAAGTTTAAAATTAAATATTGCATCTGATTCTGGGATTTCTCGCAAATATTTGGTGTGTTTACTTTCCTGAGGCTGATTAATTTTGTAGTAATTAATGGATAGCAAGCCATGAGCATTCTTTTTAAATATTCAAAGCCAAATATCTTTAGATTTTCCAAGCAATTCCCCTCACACTTATTTTTTACCTGAAACTTGAATTTGAATTTGATTCAGTCTGCTAAGAAAGGAATTCTGGGTATCATTTTAACCTTACAAGAAAAAGCACATAATTTAACTCTAACTTTGCAAAAGCTAATACACATTTCTGCTGATGCCAGGATAAATTCTAGGCAGGACAGAGAAAGGAAGCCTGGATGAGCAGTATAAATTCCAAAATTTTAGGTGGTTACCCTTGAGTGAGATAACACAAAGCTGTCTAAAATGGGATTAATAAACAACCAGATTTTTACCACCCCCAAAGGAATAAATTTCTCCCCAATATCCAATCTAATCCTTCCCTCCTTCATCTTAAAGCCATTTAAAGCCAAGTGTTTAAAGGGTGGCCACAGAGAGGACAAAGTCTCTTCACAAAGAGCCTTGATTTTATGAATCAATTTTTTTGTATAAGAATTAAAACCAGGGAGGAATGGGAGGTGAAAATAGCACTGACACACCAAATGCAACTTTTTTTTGATTCCCAAAGTCCTGGGAATTGTAAAGCCAGAACTGTAGCCCAGTTTGAACTTCACAAGTGGATGCTATTTTTAGAGGATAAAAATAAACCATTCACATTCTCTTTTATGTTGCATATTTTCATATCTGGCGGCACCATACAAAAAAAAAATCAGAGGGGAAAATCTGCTCTGGTTTCATTGCAAGTAATAAAATCCACACATAAATAATATAGTCGGACTTTGCTTAAGGAAAAAGAAATGTTTGTTTTTTGAATTTTTTTGGTTTTTTTTTTTTTTGAAGGCACATCAAGAACTTCAGGAATTCTTTATCTTTAGGAATAGATAAATGAAAATGGTCTCTCACTAGTTATGTGATTAGCAAATAATAGGTGAAATCTGATTTTCAGTGGCAAAAGCAAAGTGTAAATGCACAGAGGATCACTTATATGGGAAATTCATTGACAGAGTGTTTTTCGTTGATTTACTTTGGTGCTGTCTGTAGTCCCACCCCCATTCCAACAGGTCAGCTCCACTTCTAGGAATGTAAGAGGATCTCTGGGCTCATGAGTCAGTGCAGGGGTATTGATTTCCAAGAGCAGCCAAAAACACTCAGGGAAAAGAGGAGCAGAAACTGGGTGAGTGTATTGTGGTGTATTATGATCCTGCCCTGCTAAATTTTTCCAGTGGTGACAAAGAAAATCACAGCTGTCTCCTTCCAGTGTCAGAGGTTACTGGGCATGAGGAAAATGAAAGAGGATGTCTCGGTTTTGAGGAATAGTTAGGGATTAGCACCTTGATTTGTGAAAGGGTGATACAGCTGGTGATAAAGAGTGAACCTCTGATGGACACTTCCCACCAGACCAGGCTACTCCAAGGCCCATCCAGCCTGACCTGGAACACTTCCAGGGATGAGGCAGCCACAGCTCCTCTGGGGAAGAAGGAGAAAAGAAGGAACAAATTCCTTGCCAAGTTACTCAAAGGCTCGATCCCAGCTTTTGCTGTGAGCCTTGTTTGGTCCACTGGCAGCAAGCAGCTCCTTACAGTGGATCTTTTTGGGAACACATGGCTGGGGTGGGTGGAGAGGGAGGGAACTGTAGCAGAATTAGTCTTGATAATCCAACCTTTCCACCTTCACAAGCCAGGAGAGGCATCAAAATCTCCCATCTGGACACACATTGGAAATCAGGCTCTAGTTTGATACCTTGAAATCAGATGCCTCTTTTAAAAGGCATCCAGGGTTTGGAATTGCACATGGGCTGATGTCCATCCTTAGGCATCTCTCCACACAGCTACATTTAGATTCCATCACCTCTGGAAAGAGGAGCATTCTCCAATCCTGCAGGCAGCAGCCACCCAAGGCCCTTCATCTTTAACAAGCCCTTTTGGGCATCCTGAAGGATCCTCTAATGTTCTTAAAACCTTCTTAGGAAGCTCCTGGTAGACCTCCCTCATCCTTCTAACCAGTTCTCAGGGACAATTTCACAGGCACTGAGGAGAAGGAAATTTTCCTCCTTTTTTTAAAAAATGAAAACTTCTAAAGCAGTTCAGTTTGTCCCAACTTCTCCACACCTTGGTTGGAGGATTCATGGCTTGGCCAACACCTCTCCAGTCCTCCACTTGGTTGGTGCAGAAGTTATGGCAGGAATTTGAAGGATAATTATTGATCCTTCATCATTATCCTTCTCCATCTGCACCAGCAGCTGCCCCTGGCCAACAACTTGTGGTTGGCAGAAGTCACTCAGAACCTTCTGGAAGCGTCTGGGACATCCCAAGGGGGCCATCAACAGCCTGGAACAGATTCCAGGTTCCAGGGGTTCTAGTCAGGAGTAAAGTTGTGCATAAAGACAAATCCAACTCCTGTGCCCTGGTTGTGCTACCATTCAGCCATTCCTTGTTCCAGCTCCTTGAAGAGCTGGAACAGGGATTTTTTTTTTCATAAATATCCTGCTCACAGTTGTAATCTTGTTCACAGTGATGAATTTTCTTGCGTTTCAGACACCTTAAGGCTACAATTAATACAAAGTCTCATCACAGAGTGAAAGTATTTAAAAATTCAGAGGTACTTGTGGCTAAATAAAAGAGATTTTATTAAACCTATTTCATCGTAAACTTTGGGGGTCAATCAAGTGAGAATAATCTCAGCTTTTTAACAGATTATTTATTACTTCTCTACAAAGAAGAGAGGTGGTAAAGAGAGGCATGAGCAGCAGGAAGCAGCATCACCTCTCTTTCCATTAGGATTTGATGTAGCAAGGAGAAAAAAATGGGAAAAAAAGGAAAAATGTTGTGGCAAACATGGCTTCAGAGATGGAACTCTGGCAATTCCAGCAAACAACAGACACCCAACAAAGAGAGAGAGCGAGAGAGGAGAGCTGATCCATAAAACATAGTTTAATATATTAGGAGTTTAATTTTGAAAGGGATATAAACTGCTTTCAATGGATGTATCTAAGTGTGCCTGAGTACCAATTCCCGGAATTTCTGCCCTAAAATATGCATCCAACACCTGCCTGCTCTCACCTCAGCTTCCTCAGTGCTCAGTGGAGAACAGCATTCCCAGCTGGACTCTTCTCCTGTGAAAATGACCTGAAGCTGTGCCATGCAATTCTGGAAGTACACACCTCTCCCTTCTAACTGCAGAGGGAGCCAAAAGAAGGAGTTTTCAGCCCAGAAAATGAATTTGGATTCCAGCACTTATTTTTTAGATGTCAGAAAGTTAGAGAGGATCAGTCACAAACTGTGGTTTCTACCCAGCTGATGATGGAGACTGAGCGAGGTTTTCTTGTCTTGTTAAAGCCCTTCTCACCTGGCTGATCACTCTTTTTAGGGCACATTTTACGTCTTTGTTCCTGAGGCTGTAGATGATGGGATTTAGGAGCGGGGTGAGCATTCCATACAGCATGGACACGACCCTATCCCACTGTGGGGAATAGGTGGAGGAAGGGCGGACGTAGGTGCAGATGGTGGTCCCATAAAAAAGGCAGACTACAGACAGGTGAGAACCACAAGTAGAGAAAGCCTTGTGCCAGATCCCAGGGGACTTCCTAGCTAGGATTTCCAGGAGGATACAGATGTAAGAGACCACAGTGACCACGCAGGCGCCGCTCCCCAGCACTCCGGCCACCACCAGGATCACCAACTCCGTGCTGTGGGTGGACGAGCAGGAGAGGGCCAGCATGGGAGGAAAGTCACAGTAATACTGCTGGATTCTGTTAGGACCACAGAAAGAGAGTGTGAAAACCAGAGAGGTGTGCAGCAGGGAGTTCAGAAGCCCTGTTGCCCAGGTGCCCAGGGCCAGCTGAGCACACAGCTTCATGCTCACGATGCTGGGGTACCTCAGGGGGTGGCACACAGCCACGTAGCGGTCGTAGGCCATCACAGCCAGGAGGAAAATCTCTGTGCCCACCACAGCAATGAGGGAAAAGTGCTGGAACAGGCAGCCAGAGAAAGAAATCTCTTTGTGCTCCAGCAGCAAGGCCCCCAGCATCTTGGGCACGGTGATGGTGGGACATAAGAGATCCAGCAGGGATAAGTTGCCGAGGAAGAAGTACATGGGGCTGTGCAGGTGGGAGTCAGTGCTGATGGCAATGAGCAGAGTGATGTTGCCTGTCATGGTGGCCAAATAAATGAGCAGAAACAGCACAAAGAGAAGCAAACGGATTTCTGGAACATCAGAGAGGCCCACGAAAACAAACTCAGATACTGCTGAGAGGTTGACCCTCTGCATCTTATCTCTTATTGTGGGAATGAGGCAGAGGTTTCCCTAGAATAAAGAAGATGGAACTTAATCACAATTTCTTCCCCATTTTAAAGATTGTGAGGTTTTTTTTTTGGTCTGTTTTGAGGTTCAAAACCATTTCCAAGCATTGCCGCACTCAAAATTGAAATTTTACCCACATATTCCTAATGCAAAAGGTGAAATGTAAGTATTAAACTTCACAATGATTAAATCAAAATGTTAGGTTTTGCAAGTTGCCACCTCAGACTGAAGAGCTGGAAGTTGAAGTTACCTTCTCTGTGGCATCCAGCTTGGACACAGCTCCACGCAACACAAGGGGGCTGTCAAGGTTCTCTGAGCAAGGGGAGTGTGGTATAGATCCTAAAATTCCTTTCAACATAAAATACTTAGTATTAATAATACCACTAAAAGGGTCTAGATTAGTAACAGAAGCTAAAACTTTTTAAGGGAGTAATGCTGTCAGAAAATAATTAAATCTCTCATAATCAGCAGATAGATGCATGTTGGGGTTTTTTTTCAGCTTTTGGATGAGGTTTGGAGCAACCTGTTCTAGTGGAAGGTGTCCCTGCCCATGGCAGGGGCCTGGAATCAGTTTTAAGGAGCTTTCCAACCCAAACTATTCTATGGTTCTTTAATTAAAAAAAGCTATAATTTGGCATCCCATTAAAGACCCCCAGTTTTCTATAAATTTTACCCTACAGACTTCCATAATAGCATTAGTACTTCTAGCATCTACTTGGACTTTCCCGTCATCCCATTTCCCCTGTTCAAAGAAGTCTAAATGTGGCATTAAAGGATCTTAGGATCTTGCCATTTACCCCACACTGTTCCATGGAATGTAGCTCAGTATTTACAGTAAGGATTTACATACCAGCCCTAGAGGAGGGAAAGCAGGAGGGAATATTGTACCACATTCCCATTTCTAAGATATACAGAGGTAAATAGATTGATGAAATATTTCATCTGGCCAGGCTCCACTGTGGTCTCATGTTCTCCCAGAAGCTTGAGAGGGAGCAAAGTCAGGGCTTAAACTACATAAGAAATAGTTAACTCAGCAGAAATAAAAGGGACATCACTTGTTCATGAAATGGGGAGCTCATTCAGGTGAAATAGCACAGAAACAACACAGAAATACTCACTGCTGCACAGAATTAATTACAGGTGGTTTATAGTTGTCTGTAGCTCCAGGAAACAAAATAATCCTTTTTCTTCTTTCTACATGTGACATAAAAATCTCATAAGGAAGAGATGAATCCTGACAAAGCAGAGTTGTAATATTCAAACAGACACCTGCCAGCACTGGCACAAGGGCTGGCTTAGCTGCAGTAGTAAGCACCTCTCTTCTCTAATGAGGTTTTATAAATATGAGGGAATGTCTGGGGACAAGTGTGTCTGACAGTTTTTTTGGCTGTTCCCTTAATTGTATGTATGAGGGTTTTTTCAGAATATTGCCAAAAGGAGCTGGAAATCGAAGGATCCAAAATTACCAGCACTACTTTGAAGAGCTAACAGAAATTCCCCTCTGGTCCCATTAAGCATCCATGTGTGATTTATGGGAGTGCCACTCCCCATGTGATGTCCAGGACTGTTCCTATTCCAGCAATACCTGACTGTAAAGTCTGCACTGTTCACATGAAGGACTCTTGCTGTCCAGCATTCTTCCAGCCTGTTTGCTTTGTTTGCAAACTCCTGGAAAATTAAAGATTCTGCATCTTACATGGGCAAACAGTGATAAGATAAGAGGGAATGATTTTAAACTAAAAGATGAGGGACTTAGATTGGATATTAGGAAGAAATTCTTCCCTGTGAGGGTGGTAAGGCCCTGGCACAGGCCCTGGCCCAGGGAAGCTGTGGATGCCCCTGGATCCCTGGAAGTGTCCAAGGCCAGCTTGGATGGGGCTTGGAGCAGCTTAGGATAGTGGAAGGTGTCCCTGCCTGTGGCAGGGGGTGGAACAGCATGAACCTTAAGGGCCATTTCAACCCAGATCATTCCAGGACTGTATAAACTGGAATTCCCCATGGGTCCCACAGCACAGGCCTAACCTGCCATGGGAGTGCAGGGCTATGGCTGGAATAAATCCCCATGGCCCAGCCCCTTCCCTGTGAGCTAAAGTTATCCCAAGGATCATCAGGCATCACACTTCCCATGGAGTTTTGCAATAAAGAATTTCTTAATAAAACCAGATGCCAGAAAGAGATACAGCAAAGAGATCCATTCCTCACCTCTCCCTTCCAAGCCAAACAATTCTGTGATTCTGTTCCCCTCATAAATCTTAAATGTTTCTTTTGGGGTAGAATGCATTGGCCTCATTAGGTTGCCAGTCACCCAGGCTCTCAACTCCACATTTAAGTTGCTTATTGGCAGGGATAATCTTAGCTGGGTTATTTAGAAGTAGAAGCACAGGATGGTTTTGGAGATAAGTGTTCTGCCTCAGGGTAAATACATAAAAATTATATTGCATTATATTTTATTATAAAAATTCATTTAAAACCCCCTCAAAACAAACAACAACAAAAATATCTCTATTTGCAGAATCCAGATGTGGACTAATTGATGATATGCTGGATTAGACTCCTCTTGCCCACTCCTCCCTGCCATCCCCACTGTTACACAACCAAAGTTGATTTGATTTTTGTCCATTCTGTGACTACCCAGCTTTGTCATTGTTTGAGATTTCCACCTAGGAATGCTTATGATGAGCCCAGACTAATTAGAGTCTGTTGAAAATGCTCCCTTTTCTCTGATGTCCATTTGTGCTTCAGTCTCGTAGTTTTTAAATAAAATTGATTAGCCTGAGATCTCCTCAGGCTTCTTGGGATTTAACAAAAGTGTTGTAGAGATCCTGCCAGTTCTCAAAGGATTTTTTTTTTACCTTTGAGGCCATTTTTCACTGTCCTCTAGGTGAAGGCAATAAATCTGAGGATGAGCTCATAGAGCTGATAATTTTCAGTAGAGAAAGAACTTGGGATTTTAATGGTGCGCAGTGGAGCCAATTTATGCACAGGGACAAACTCAGCTGCCAAAGCTGCACCTTTGCAATTTGTCAGACACCAACTTTTTAACAACATCTTCTGAGGCCTTGTTAAAGTTGTGCCAAGATGTTTTCCGGGGAGAAAAATCAATTATGTTAAATTGTTTGTCTGCATAGAATAGTTTGGGTTGGAAGGGACTTTCAAGCTCATCCCATTCCAACCCCTTGCAATGGGCAGGGACATATTCCACTGGATGAGATGAGGTTGCTCCAAGCCCCTTATATTGAAATGCCAGCTCCCAAAAATATGGAATTTTTATTTATTTTATCAAAATTGGATCAGTTCTTTCAAATCAGTTCACTGTTGATGCCCCCAGTTTATACCTGATGAACAAATTGACACCAGCAAAATAACTGGACCACAGGTCCAATTTGCCTTGCATTGATTTATACATAAAATATTTATAGAGGCTTTATTGGAATGTTAAAAAAATATCACAGTGGTACATTTTTTTCTCAATTGAAATTTATCCTGATTGACCTAAAGAACATTTTAATTTTTCAACATTTTTCTCTAATACTAAAAAAGAAAAGCTCCCTTCCAGCCCAAACGATTCTGTGATGATCCTGAGTAGAAAATCACTATTAAAAAGAAATCTTATTTGCACAAGGATGGGAGGTGTTTGGAAATCTCTTTTAACCAGGAAGATCAATGATTCACTGATGCTTCTGATCCTCCTCTTCCTACAGGTGTGGGAGTGAGGGCTAATTTAAGACAGGGAGCAGAGACTGGGAACGTGGAAATCCTTTCACTTCCTGTGCAGCAATTTAGATTGGATATTAGGAAAAATTCCTTCATGGGAAGGGTTTTCCAGCCCTGGAATAGACTGCCCAGGGCAGTGGTAGAGTGGCTAATCCTGAAGGGATTTAAAAGCTGTGTGGATGTGGCACTTAGGGACACAGGTTAGTGGTGGCCTGAGTAGCCCAGCGGAATGTTGGACTTGATGATCTTAGAGGTCTTTTCCCATCTCAGTGATTCCATGATTTTCTTTAGGTGGGATGAATCCAATCCTAAATAATTTTAAAACAAAGAAATTGATGGTGATCCTCTCATGAAAACCACTGAATTCCTATCCCTGATGGATTTGGAGATGTAAGTGCTGCCCTCACAGAGGCAGTTTGGGTTGGAAGGGACCTCAGAGAGAATCCCATTCAACCCCCCTGCCATGGAGAGGGACACCTTCCACTATCCCTGATATCCCACATTGCTCCAAGCCCCATCCAAGCTGGCCTGGAATACTTCTAGGGACAGCGCAGCCATGGCAAAGGCATGCCAGACCAGCACAAGGAACAATTTCTTCCCAATATCCCATCCAAACACTCCCTGTGCCAGTGTGAAGCCATTCCCTCTTGTCCAGCCTACATGCAGGACACTCTTTGTCTCTGGAGTCCATCTCGACTCCTCCTCTGTCCTCTACATATTGTGCCTTCTGTGATTTAAATAATTCACTTCTGTGAGAGAATTATGACTAAAAATATTCTTATATGTCTAAAGGAAACCCTACAATCTGCACTGTCTTCCAGTGTTGGTGGGTGAATTGGGGACACTTAGTGCATGTGCCTCTGCCATCTGCTGTCACAGCACAGGAAAAGCATGTTAGAGAGGGAGACAAGCCTCACCCTGGATTCATTCATTTATTTGAAAATTATGATCCCACATGAGTGAAAGTGTTTAGGAAGTTTGGGGTTTTCAGCATGGATTTTTAATATTAAGAGTAATACGTGTATAGGAATGTATTTGTACATAATTGGAAGTCTGTGGGTTTTAGCCACCGAGTCATTGTTGTGTAGTAGTAGAGTAGAAACATGACTCCAGGTGTAACTCTGGCTGTAACTCCAGGGTCCTGCCAACCCAGCCTGTGTCAGAAGGTTCGGCAGCTCTTCCAGAGTCTCCACATGGATTCCTTCACCTCACTGCTCCTCAGCGTGTAGATGAGGGGGTTCATCATGGGTGACAAAATGGTGTAGATGACAGAGATGTACTTGCTGGTGGGCAGGGTCCCTGCGGGCCGCAGGTAAGTGAAGATGCAGGGCATGAAGAGCAGGGTGATGGCCATCACGTGTGAGGCACACGTGGACAGAGCCTTCCAGTTCCCCTGGGAGACGCGGGCCCAGACCTTGGCCAGGATGAGGGCGTAGGAGGCCACCAGCACCAGGAAGCAGCCCAGGGATATGAGGCCGCTGTTGGAGGCCATGAGCCACTCGGTGAGGGCGGTGTCGGCACAGGCCAGGCGGATGACGGGCAGCACATCACAGAAGTAGCTGTGGATGGTGTTGGGGCCGCAGAAGGGCAGCTGGAGCATGAGCACAGTCTGGACAAAGGAGTGGATAAAGCCCCCAGCCCAGCAGGCAGCGACCAGCGCCCAGCAGGCCCTGCGGGCCATGATGGCTGTGTAGTGCAGGGGCCTGCAGATGGCTGTGTAGCGGTCAAACGCCATCACCGTCAGGAGGAACATCTCTGAGGAGCCCACAAAGTGCAGGAAAAAGAGCTGGGCCATGCAGCCCTCAAAGGCAATGGCCTTGTGCCCTGAGAGCAGGGCCACCAGCACCCTGGGGGTGGTGACAGACGTGCAGCAGATATCGATGAAGGACAGATTGCAGAGGAGGAAGTACATGGGCGAGGAGAGCTTGGGGTCAGTCCTGACTGTCACGATGATGAGGAGGTTGCCCAGCAGGACCATGGTGTAGGCCAGGAGGAAGAACATGAAGAAGAGGAGTTGCAGCTCCCGGGTGTCGGACAGCCCCAGGAGGATGAATTCAGTCACCCAGGAGGAGTTGTCCTGTGCCATTGCTGCAGCTCAGGCTGCCATGGCACAGGTTGGGAGGTGGCCAGGAAGGGAAGGGAATGTGCTACAGCTCCAAGGCTCATGGATGTTGTGAGCAGGATGCATTTGCTGCTGCAAAAAGCACAGTGTCATGTCACAAATGACAGCAGAGTTTACACTCACCCCCTATTCTGCTGCTTCTCAGGTCTCTGGCCTGCCCTTCCACACTGACCTTCTCCCCTGAACTCACTCTGACCACTATTTTCCTGCATCATGGTGGGTGTTCTCGCATTCTGTGAGGGAGAAATCACTGAATTATAGAATTGATAAAGTTGGAAAAGCCCCCATTTAGTCCAATTCTCCCCCCACCACTGCCAAGCCCTCACTAAACCATGTCTCCAAGTGCTACATCCATACTGCTTTTAAATCCCTTCAAGGAATGGTGATTCCAGCACATCCTGCTCTCAGATAACTAGAGCCATGAATGCTGGAAAAATGCTGTGCTGTCCTTTTGCCTGCTGGAAATTTGAAGTGACTACAAGCAAATGTTTCCATTCTCAGGCATGAGCTGTTCCATGTTCTGATCCTAATGACACTCCTCTAAACTAAGGAAAGGGCTCTCCAGTTAACTTATTCACTCTGAAACTGGGAATTCATGCACAGAAACCAGGTCTGGGAAGTTCCTCCCTGGAGAAACTGGGGTTTCTAACACAGCAGAAGCTGCAAAACCCTGCATGGTTTCTCTACCTTTATAATTTTTAAGGGAATTTTTAAAGTTTTTCAGTAGACAACTACACTCACTGTTCTGTGGAGGTTACAGTGGGAGCAGCAGAGGAATTCACCCGTCCATTTAAAATCCCTCCAGGAAATTCCTTTACTGCTCATTCCTGCTGAGGAGTTTATATCTGAGCAAGCAGGAGCCTACAAGTAAGAAACCAGATGTCTATGTTACTATAAGCATTGAATAAAGCTGCCTTAAAAGATCTAAAAGGCCAAATCATTAGACAGGAGACATTAACAGGACACACACATTGTCCTCTGGTATGCTGAATATCCACTGCATTTCTTCTGCTGTCTTTTTCAGTTTAAAGCCAATGCTTTAAATTTCAGTTTAAAGCCAATGCTTCCCTGAAGGAGTGGCAGTGAAATCCAAGCCTGAATATTTCACGGACATGTGTAATAACAAGCTCTGGTTATTTAGCTGAGGAGGGTGGTAGAAATAATACCCAGGTCCTGGCTGTGGTGTGAAACACCCCATAAATACACCTGTGGTGACACTGGGCTGCTGACTGAGATGTTTCTCCTTTACCGACAAACACCCACAAATCCACCCTTACAGCATTCCCATGCAGAACACCAGGATCACTAGTGTGTGATATTCCTGAAAGTGCTCAAGACCAAGCTGGACAGGGCTTGGAGCACCCGGAGCAATCTCCTTGCTGTAGAGCTTTAAGGTGCCTTCCAGCCCAAACCATTCTGGGATTCTAAATCTGCAACTGATTTTTTAATGTTTTTTTATTCTAAGTCATAAAATAGACCTCCCAAAAGTCACTCACCAGCAATGCTGCTCTGCAAAGGCAGGATTTCAGTGGGGCCTGAGCAAAACAAAGGAACAATCCCAGAACACTTCCACAGAGATCACTTGCTGTCACTCCTCTGATGACGACCTCCCCAAACAACTTCAGGGGGTTCCATCAGAACCTCTCAGTTCCATCAGAAAGTCTCTGCAAGGTGCTGCTTGGAAGTTATGGAAGCAGCTCTGTATCTCTGCCAACTCTAAGCCCTGAAAAGAACAGCTCAACCTTCTGTACTTCCTATTACACACACACAAAAAAAAAAAAAATCCAAAAAAACCCAAACAAAAAAGCAACCTCCAGGAGCATCTTCAAGTGCAATTATTTCTGTAGCAGAAATAGTTCAGGTACATCACACCACAAGGCACAAGGCTATCAGGAGTAATGAGATCCCAGAGGCAAAGGGAGTTTGTCAGAAAACCTCAGTGGGCAAGGAACTAAATTGTTCCTTTGGTAGCTATTACTTTAATCCCTGGAGAGAGACATCAGATAAAGATGTCTCTGACATAGGACATTTATATAAATTCATGTAAATGGATACAAATTTTGCTTTTTGTCATAAGCCTATCTTTCTCATCTACAGTCTTATTTCTTACTAACTTACATGTTGACAGCACAAAGCAAAATATCACTGATGTCATCCCTCAGACACCTGACTTAAAACTTTAAAACAAGAAGTAAGTTGGAAATCGTTTCCAAAAATGCACAAAGATTTGTGTTGAGCCTTCCTTGCTCAGCAGCTATTTTTACTGACACAGTAAAGCGCAGGAGCAACTTTTGAGATCAAGTATGAAATTCTTTTAAGAATTCTTTGCAAAGTGTAGAGGAGCCTGACACTGTTTCCAGTGACACCTTCCACAAGCTATGGGTGAATATTTGCTCAGAATCACCCAAAAGTGAGATCTCTAAAAAACCCCACTGTTTTTCATCTCCAAAATATTTTAAACTACATTTATTTTATTTGCTGCTGTCTTGGACAGAAACAGATGAAGTAGATAGAATTATAGGATAATGATGGAATTGCAGAATAGCTGTTTGGGTTGGAAGGGACTTGA
>WBNQ01090459.1:49053-87434 GCA_013401375.1 Spizella passerina | reverse complement strand
CAGAGATGATTGTGTGAAAGAGGGTCGAGACTGTAAATTAAACACATTCAGTCCTGGCATGGGTGGCTTGAAAGTTCTTGGCTGAAGCAGGGGGGCTCCTTGGGAAGATTCCAGCTTGAGATGACTGCTTATCTGCACAAGTCTGCCTGTGCCCCCACCAGCACCACAGTGTCACAGAACTGGCAGCACACATTGTCCCAGCAAGTTCACTTCACTTGCACTGTGAGACTGCAGAGTGGTGACCTTGTGCTTGTATTGTAGCTGGACTGCTGTGGACACGGTTCAGCATTGCAGAAATAACAGAAAATGGATTCTGTGTTTGGAGTTTTCAGGTTCGGGTTGTTGGTCTGGCCCCTGTTCTGCAGAACACCTCAGTCTGTGTTGTCAGGATTCCAGCACTTTGGGTACAAAGAACTTGTGCAGATAAGCAGTCATCTATGCCAGGACTGAAAGTCCTTAAATTACAGTCTAGACCTCTTTCACACAATCATCTCTGGGCCCTCAAAAGATGACTGAAGGTCTTTTTCCTTCCTCAGTCATGACTGACTTTAAAAGCTGCCAGATCAGTTCTGGGCCATAGTACAGGCTGGGCTATGCTTTACACCCCATAAAGAGCTGGATGCACCGCAATCCCAGGGATGATGAGATTTAGACAATACTCTGGCTTTGTTTGCAGCTTGGCAGGTGGGGGCTGAGCTTAGCCTTGATCCTGCTCTAACAGCTGTAAGCTGCTCGGGGCTGTGCCAGCAGGCCTGTGACTCCAGCTGTGTTGCACCTGCCTTGTGCCTTTCGGCATCATCCTTCTGGCTCAGGTCAAGCCACAAGCAGCCTAGGAGCTTGCTAATGGCTTCTTGGAGGGTTGTTATTATTATTCCTTTGGAGAGCCCCACATGAGCCATGCTCCTCATCCATGGCATGGCAGGATGCATGTGTGATGCAGCAGAAAGCACTGTGCTTATCTGCACTTGCAGCACTTAGCTGGGGCTTGTACCTGTCCTAAAAATAGGTGAGTGGCTCCCTGTGGAGCATCTATTAAAAGCTCTACTGATTTCTTTGGGTTTCTGCATGGCTGCCTGGCAGCCCTGCTTGTGTGTAAACTGCACCCTTCTGTATCCAGCACAGAGCACGCTTTCATCCCTGCTCCCACTCCCCTCACAGCTGTGGCAGGATCCTGTGTAGGGATTTTGTGTTTTCCCTCATTATTAAATGGCGCTTCTACTGCTTCAGCAGTACTTGGCTTCTTGAGAAGAAGTAAATTTCTCTGTAAACTGAGAAAGGCTGCAGAAACAGAAACACTATACATAGCTTCTGTGGAAAGATGTGTGTGTGAGCTCAAAATCACATCTCAGTTTGAGGAACTGCTATTTAATTAAAAGGACAGAGATGAGGAGAAATATCCTATATCCAATCTAAATTCCCATTTCACAACTTTGTTGGAACTGTTCCGTGGTCTTACACATACAAAACACACATTAAAGCAAGTAGTTTTTAGTATCTTTTAAAAGAATCCATTTTCCTAAGTACAAGGATGTGGGGCTTATACTGGAGAGTCTTTCTTTTCCTCCTGAGTATGTTTATTGAACACTAAGGGTGTCCATCTTACTGCCTGCCCCTCTAGCCTGTCATTACTGTATGTCTGTCACCAGATCTTAAAATTGGTGGTGCTGTAGTTCAGTCTGAGCATGCAGGTGTGTTGGGTAGCATGCCAAGTCTTCTGCAAGATGTGATCACAAGATGACAATTTCATCCTCTTCCTTTTTTAAGTAACTCAAATGTACAAATAAACCTACTTAAAAACCAGTGTGGGCCAACAGCAGTGCAACGCTGAAGTTCTTTTGCTCAAGATTCCCTTTGCAAAAGGCATTCAGAGTAAATAAGTAAGTTGAGACAACAACAGAGCCCAGTCAGCATTGCCTCTTACGCAAGTTGCTGTGGTGCAAGCACTGCCCTTCCTGCCTGCGTGTGAAGGAGCAAAGCCCTCCCTCCCTGACACGGGGCTGCAGAGCTCTTGCACACAGCGTAGCAATACCACAAAATGTGCGCAGGGGCAAAGCAGAGCAGGGACACACGTGTGCGTCCCCATCCTTGGCCGCTGTGAGCCCGTGTGGGATGGGGGAGCCCTCCCTGCAGGAGACGTGGGGCCGGGTGGGGGCCAGCTGCAGCCCCTGATGACAGGCAGAACATGAGGCTGCACAGGACTAACCCTCTTCTGCATCCTCCTTATTTTGCCTCAGACTCAGGAACAGGCTCCTGCACAACCACCAATGGCTGGCACTGCAGCAAGGTGCCCAGGTGATGAGGAGAGCTGTGGTGGCCCATCTCTAACGGGAGTTTTTCCCTTGCAGTGTGTTCCATGGGAAACAGCACCAGCCGGCTCTACAGCGTGCTCGCCAAGACGCTGAGCAGTGGCGCCGTGTCCCAGCACCAGGACTGCCTGGAGCAGCTGGACTCAGCACAGCTGGATCCCATAGACCCCAAGGATTTGCTGGAGGAATGTCAGATCGTTCTGCAGAAGCGGCCACCCCGGTTCCAGAGGAACTTTGTGAACCTGAAGAAAAATACCGGCAGTAACCACCGCCCCATCCGGGTCATGCAGTGGAACATCCTCGCCCAAGGTAGGAGATGCTTGTGAGCTCAAGGTGTGAGCTCGAGATCAAATGCAGCCATGAAAACCCTGGCAGAGCAAAGGGAGAGAGGAGTGAACTCCTCTACATGAGACACAACTGACTGAGGGCCAGGGGGGAGTATTTTGAGCACTTGAAAAAGTGGCTTTCCTTCTGTCCCACAGGAAAGGAAAAAAAAGCTCTCTCCTTGCAACTCTGATGCCAAAGGTAGCCCCAAATTCCTGTCTTAACTGAACATAGTGTATTCTAAAAGCTGTGACCCATCGGTTGTAGATGGTTGTTAACCCCAGAGAAAACTGATCATTTTCCTAGTTTTATTTGTGACGTTTCTTTTCAGTTTCTGATTACCTTATTGGTGAGCTGTCCATAAATTCAGATCTGCTACGGGAATTCTTAATGCTTAAAAATAATTTTAACTGCTAGTTTTGAATCAAGGCTGTAAGTTGACAACTGCAGCAGCCTCATCTTAAAATCTTTTGGTGTGGGAAATTTCCCTCATAGGGACTGCCTTAACCTTCTGCAGTCTCTTTTAACCCACTTCATTTTATTTTGGCCTATGCTGCAGCAGCCACACGTGGAAGTACTTGCCCTTGTGTAGCGGGCAGAGGGGGAGAAAGGCTTAATATGTCTTTTATCTGTGAAAGGAACTTAATTTTTTTGGACTGACTCCAGTGACTTGAGGTGGGGTTCTCACACCTACTGGCAAATCTGGTACCCTAAAGTCACCAGCATGTAAACTGATAAAACCTGGAGGATGACAAGCTGTTTCAGCTATCATTAACTTTTGGGTTTTTTGTTTACCCTCCCTGCTAATTCCAGCTCTCGGGGAAGGCAAAGACAACTTTGTCCAGTGCCCCATGGAAGCTCTGAAGTGGGAGGAGAGGAAGTGCCTCATCCTGGAGGAAATCCTTGCGTACAAGCCCGACATCTTGTGCCTTCAGGAAGTCGACCACTACTTCGACACCTTTGAGCCGCTCCTCAGCCGCCTGGGCTACCAGTGCACGTTCTTCCCGAAGCCGTGGTCGCCGTGCCTGGACGTGGAGCACAACAACGGCCCGGACGGCTGCGCCATGTTCTTCCTCAAGGAGCGCTTCGAGCTCGTCAGCAGCGCCAACATCCGCCTCACCGCCATGAAGCTCAAGACCAACCAGGTGGCCATCGCTCAGACGCTCAAGTGCCACGAGACCGGCCGGCTCTTCTGCATCGCCGTCACCCACCTGAAGGCCCGTACGGGCTGGGAGAGGTTCCGCTCTGCTCAGGGCTGTGACCTCCTCCAGAACCTCAAGAGCATCACCCAGGGAGCAAAGATCCCCCTGATTGTCTGCGGGGACTTCAACGCGGAGCCAACCGAGGAGGTCTACAGGGAGTTCTCCAACTCCAGCCTCAATCTGAACAGTGCGTACAAGCTGCTGAGCCCCGATGGACAGACGGAGCCCCCCTACACCACCTGGAAGATCCGGCCCTCGGGAGAGTGCCGGCACACGCTGGATTACATCTGGTACTCCCAGCATGCCTTGAATGTGAACTCAGCCCTGGGCTTGCTGACTGAAGAGCAAATTGGGCCCAACAGGCTGCCCTCGTTCAATTACCCTTCCGATCACCTGTCCCTTGTGTGTGACTTTAGTTTCAATCAGGACCCTGACAGACTGCTGTAATGTCCGGAACGCCACCTGGTATTGCAGTGTCTGAACCTTCCAGTCTTTTATTTTAGAGAAAACATTTGAAGCTAGATGCTGTTGAAAGATGAGGAAATACTGTTGACTAACCATTATTTCAGGCACTTGTTTGGAGTTACACTTGCCATTCAGCCCTCATTAATGTGCAGCCTTCGAGGGAGGAAGAAGGAAGCCAGTCTTCTCATCATGCTCTTCTTGCTGCTCCAGGGTTTGAAAACTAGAAGGCAAATGGCTTTATTCTTTCACTAAGCCCCCTGTTTTAAGGATTTAATTCTCTAATGAATGTGGAGGCCTTAGTATTTAAATCAACACTTGTGTCTGTAAAACATCTTGCCCTGACAGCACGCTGATTTTATTTATTTCATGTTAAGCTGCAAGTACCAAAGGGAGTGAGGTTCAACTACCCAGTGAGATTACCTTAAATCTTTTTCTGTTGCAATACGAAGGAAGTTTAATGCAGTTTAGACAAAAAGCTAAGCTCATAATAGTGTGGTCTTGTCATTTTTCCATGACTTGAGATGGCAAATGCATTAGAAGTGTGAGAAGGACCCCTCCAGTAAGAGCAGGTGAGGAAAGAGAGGCTGACTATGACCTAGAGTAATGCCCTCACTTTTCCAGAACAACGTGCATGTATCTGTCACACACATACAGCCTCTAGGCTGTACAGTGACTGTACCTTCATCTCTTCTGTGCTTCCCTCTGGAGGACACAGCTAAGCAGGGACTATTTCTTCCTCTGAGTATTACTTTTCTAAATGGTTTAAATTTGTAGTCTTGTCAATCTTGCTGTTTCAGTAAAAGGCCAGTCTTAATATTGAAATATTTTCTCCTATTTATCTTCAGAATCTAAAGCTACACTGGAACCTGTTATAAATGTATTTATTGAGAGAAGTTGGTGATCCTGCATCTGATTGGAAAGCATGGAGCGACAGTGTTCAGGAGCCTCTTCCTGTGACCCAGAGAAACTCCGGCAAAGCATCTGGGCTACAGCAGAGGTGTGTTAGAGCAGTAACTCCTGTGATTGCTCGCTGCTGACATAGGAATTGCATATATGGGTTGTAAACATGCCATTATGCCAGAAAATAGCATGGGAAGAGAGGGAGGAAGAGGGACAACAGTTGGAATTGTGCTGACACTTAGATAGTTGAGGAAGACATGGCAGGGCAAATAAAGCAGTATTTCCATGTGAAGTAGGGTGCATAGTAACTCTTAAATGTTCCAGCTGTTTGTTAATAAAACTCTTTGGAAAAAAGTAATGTCTTGGCTGCTGTCTTTCTCACTTTGCTGTCCCAAGTTCCTGTGGCCAAGGAGGTCTGACCTGTCTCAACTAGTTTGAGCTTCAAGTTGGTGCTGATGCTTCCTCTTCCAAAGCTCTTTTCTCCCACCCCTAACCCTGGTCTCACCCAGACTGGCTGGCATGGCTGCTTTGCCTTCACAGCACACATTCTTTCTCCAGCTTGGAATGTCCAAATTTCACAAGTCTGAAAGGAAGGGAGTTATGCTTAGCTGTTAAGCTGCTCACTCTTCTAGTTAGAGAGGAAACCTACACTATATTACTGTAAATGTTCCCCTCTCCAGCAGTTGTGTGGAGCTACAGACCTGCAAAGTGAGCTGCAAGAATTCCTCCTGAGGGCTGCTGAATCTGCCTGGGAAGGCTGGCCCCTTACAAGATGCAGCTCTATCTGCCACTTTCTTCTAAAAGCTCACTTGGAGAGAAGAAGCACCACAGGTGTGAGCTTTACACAGCCCATAAATTACTATACTTGCATTGCTGAGAAGGGAAGTACAGTGTCTGGTGGCTGGAAGTCCCAAATTCCCACACAAACACACTCTTCAGCAGGCAAACAAATGCAGTGCTGTTGTGCAGCTGTAGCACACTCTGCACATGTTCCTGACCCTTGCAGGGCGAGGGCAATGGTCTCCTTCCAAGCACAGGCTGCTTTAGCCAGCCTGGCATTCATGTGGATTTGACTTCCCCCAAAAAAAGGGATTTTACAACCAAGGAGACAATGGCCTTGGTGAGTACTGTTACCAGGCACGTGCAACATGCCAGCACCTCCTTTGGCTGGAATTTCAGAAAGAGCAAATTGTGTCCCAGGAAGCCAGAAGGGTGGCACTTTTGGGGGAGATTTTGGGCAAGAGCTGCAACACTGCCAATGCCCCACAAAAAGACAGATCTTTGAGCCTTGCTGCTATGTTTCATACCAAATAGACATTGACAGCTTCCTCTGTATGGTGCTGGCTGCCCTCAATTGTGCAGAGGGAATGAGATGCAGAGCTCCTCCTTTAAAATTATTTTCTCTTAGGACCTTCCCCCAAATGGTCTTGCAGGGAGGAGAAATTATACAAGTGCCTGTTAGTTAACATCTGTAGTCATCTGCAGCTAAACGCTTCTAAAATCAGCATCACAATAAGACCTATAAGATGGTACCTTGAGTAGGCCAAATCCTTGCTCATCTACCACAAAAAACTCACACCAGAAGCTGGAGCTTCCATCCAGACTCCTTTTGGCAGTTTCATTTCTCTGGAAGAAACTGTACTTGTGGTAGAAAGCCCTGACTTGAGAGCAAAGATCAGGTCTGTATTTAAAAACAAACTAAGCCATAATCAAAAAACCCCACCACTCCCACTGAACATGAAATCACTCCATGATTTCATTTCACTTTTGTACAAGCAGCTTCATTTTCCTCGGGCCAGCCAAGGTGTCCATCAGTGTGGCAGCTTTCCCACGACCAGAGCACAGAGCCACAGACCCGACCATGGGAGGCTGTTTACCAGCAGGAGCTGAACTGTCTCAGCTGCACAGTTCCCACTGTCACTCTCACAGTGGAATATATGGCATCTATGATTCTTAAGACATTTTGATTTATACCCTTGCTTGCATCCCTTGCTTAATTCTCCTAAACAAGAAATCAAACTGTTGAGAAAGAGCATGATATGTATGGTACTGCCATCACTGCAGAACCTCTTCTGAAGTGGAAAGGGCTGGGATTCTTCTTCCATCCTGGACATGTTACAGTAGATGTTCACTGCTTCAACTCCTTAAAGGGTAATTTTGAAGGCAAGGAGGGTGTGGAATAACTGAAAAGGCTGGAGACTCTTCCAATCTCAAGGCAATACTGTCCTCTCAGAAAATCCCTGCTACAGTGCAATGTTGAACCCTTTTCTGCTGAATTTTAATGAAAAGGTAGATAGGTGCAGAAATTAACTGCTAAGTTCCCAGGCAGCTTCACCCTTTTATTCTAGTACATGCCATAATTTATTTGGCAGACTCTTCTGGAAAACTTAAATGGATTATTGCTTTTGCTTTGTTTTATGCAGCGAGACAAGCCTGCAGCACTCAAATACTTTTGCCAGCTATAAATATCAGTACACTAAATATTTTTCAGAAGAAGCAAAAAGGATTTTTTTTTTGCCGTGTAGCGTTATGACTCTTAACAATAAAAAATATCTTCCAAGCTCTCCTTGTGAATGTATGCCTTATAAGCACACCAAGGCTAAAAAAAGGCTCCACAGATCCCTTGCTTTCATCTTGAATAAAGGCTGCCTTAGCTTTAGCAGTGACACTTTTCCCTCACTCTCAAGCAAGCTGCAGGAAGAAATGACCCATTTGTTTAATTTGCTGAGAGGCAGAAGCTGTTGCAAGCTTATTAAAACACTATCTCTCCTGGACAACAATTAGATCCCAAATACATAGTGTCATTTGGATCTTCCTAATAAGCTTAGCACCTGCTATTTGAACTGTCTCTACAAGGCAGAATTGCACTTGGCTTGTTCTGGCAGTAGCAATCTTCACATGTGGCTGAGATCCCTGCTGCACACGTTGGGCTGAGTACCAGCTTGAGGCTTCAAGCACCTCTGCATTTTCTCCTCAACTTCTGACTGCCCCTGGTTCACTCATCCCTGATCACCTCAGATGTAACTCTCCAGAGCCCTAAAGTTGATGAAATCAGAGGGTGCCAAGAGCTCAGCCTTCCCTTCAGCACAATCTACCCAGAGTTGTGCCAAGGCCCAGGCCCCTCCGCTGGGAAAGATATGCAAGAGAGAGCTAACAAAACCAGTTGTCTCTAGAATGGAATTCCCCCTTCAACTTTTCTCATTTTTGATACTCAGACATTTATTCTGAGTTACAACTTACAGCCGAGGTATTTGTCCCCTCTGGATTACACAACATCACTCTTTTAATTCTATAACTTAAAACAGTGGGTTTGAAAACTAAAAATAGTTCTTATCTGCAAAATCAGTGGTACCAAGTCTGTGTATGTCTCAATGCCTTCTGTATAAAGCATACTCACTTCACACAAGTTTCATTCTACCCACACATCTATGAGTTACTGCTTGCCAAGGATGAGTTAAGCCTGGTCCCTACATGAACCATCAGATTCAGATGTAAAAGGGAATCCTGCTGTCACCCATGTACAAAGCAACAGGTTTTTCACTGGGATTTCAAAAGCCTGGGAGTACAGATAGATACTAAACTAACCACTTCAATATTCTAGCATTCCTTTCATCCGTTTCAGATGTCACAAACCCGACCAAAGCTCCCTCACCCTGAGGTCATGTCCTCCAACAGCACCAGTGAAAACATCCCTATTGACAGCGCCAGGGCAAGCCCCCTCTCCGTGTCAGTCACAGCGCATCCTCACAAGGCTGAGGTTCTCACAGCACTGCAGGACCTCCAGTGCCATGTGCCGCTCGCTGGTGGCCAGGGGAGAGAGCCACAGGACCAGCACTGCCTCCGTGGCAGCACGCAGCACTGGCGCTGTCTCAGAGCTGGCCACCCCACCAGCAGGGGAGCTGGGTGCCTTCATTCCTCCACTTTTTGCCATTACATAATGAAGTCCTGGCATTACAAGGAGGTCATCAGCTGGAGATCTTATCTAATTCCAGGAAGACAGTTTGTCCCCATTTGACTTCCACTGTATCTAAATTAGCTGTTGGAAAGGTCTTAATTACAAATACTTGACATAGATACCTCATGCTCTGAGATACAATCAAATAACAGCCATCTAGAGTAGAGCTGCTTACAGACTGGACTTACAACAGAAGCTTTAAAAACACTGGTTTCTCTCATCTTTTAGCTCAGATTTGTACCACCGCCTGCCTCTCTTTACACTGCTCCATTTCCCTTTATCAGAACATTAGTGCCTCAGACCGTCAGATTAATCGAGTGATTGCCCAGCTTCCCCTACTTCCCTTTCCTACCTTTCTTAGAAAAAAGCCATCTTCTCTCTCCATGTCCTTGCGTGAAGGGGTCTTAGTCCTCTACCCCATGCCAGAAACACAGTTCACGTGTAAGAACTTTTGATTCTTTGGATTGCTGCCTTACACTCACTTTTTTATCGGCTTCAGCTTCATTTTGCTCCTCAACTCCACTTCCCTGCTGAAGAGAATGAAAAAGAATAGTTTTTCCAGAAGCCTTTCACAGTCCCTCCCCCGCAGTGCTGGCCTGGCTGTGTGGAGATATTTCTAGTTTTCTTACCAGTTGAAGGGATGCATGGGCCTTGCTACTAGGACTCCACAAGTAACCTGCTTCTCAGCATGTAAAGTATTTAATTCTGGTGTCTCTCAGCATTACAAAAGACCTCAGCTCCAGACAGCTGTTAAAACTGCTCCTCCAGGCATGAAGTACCTAGATGATGACTCAGACTTCAATTAAATTTCAAGATTACCCAAGTTCCTGCCCTGAAGACTTTTCAGGGCATATCACTAGGAACTGAGGTTCCATTGGGTACCTGACTACTCAGGTACTCATGTGCAATGACTACCATGACTACCCACAGCCTGATGTGCCCGAGCGGTGCCCCTGAAATCAGGGTAAGCTACCCTTCAAGCCATGCAGATGGACTGGAAATACAGAGCCACCCTCAGGGGTAGCTGGAGGAGCAGTTGGGTAGCTCACAGAGCCCATGTGCATGATCGCCATACTGAAAACATCCAGGAACTACACCCCTGCCAGAAGTTACCTCACCAGCTACTGCAAGCTCCACAGGTATTTACACAAATGAGTGAGAGACCTGGTCAGCCCTTTGAAGCAGGGAGGAGTCCCAAAATTTCACACTGTATCGTCTATGTTAGCGTGAATGCCTGGAAGATTTCAAGTAAGAAAAAAGGTTAACGGGTTAGCAGAAAGGAAGAAGGAAAAAACAAACGGCACACCAAACGCCATTAAATTTTCTTTCTGTATTTCATTAAAACCTACTTGAATACACTTTGAAACAAGAGTACAACAAAATAGAATATACTTCAAATGTTGAATATACAAACTATTATAGTTCGTTCTGAACACTGGTACTTCCCTCTTAACTTCAACTAAAAAAATTTACAGGTTTAGAACTACCTGACAAAAGCTCATGCTGGGCGTGACCTTTGAAGTGAGAGTAGAGCTGAAACTGAAATGTATGCACAGATGTCAAGGCTACGTGAGAGAAACGGGCATGGTACAGCAGAAGGCAGAAAACCTGCTGCTACTTTGTCCACGATTAAGAAATTTAGACAGACTTTTAACTACCATACAAAATATGTTACATGTTATTCTATAACAATACTGTGCTAGGTACAAGGTTTTTAAAAAATTTGTTTTAATAAAAAAGCTTTACACAAACAAGCCATAAGCTTATTTCAAGAAAGATAACTGAAAATCAGTCTAAGGCTTTCAATTTGAATCTGCTTAAGCTGTATGATACAAAAATCCCTCCAGGCCTCTGTCTTCTTTTAGAAGCTCTTTAATCTCCTTTATTTCACTTCCTACAACACCTAGTAGCATAGTTTTTCACATAGCACCAGTTGAGTACTGTGGGCACACAGTAGTAATCGCTGGTATGCACATAAAATGCATCAAATTTGCCATTTGTGTAACAATGAGACTTTCCTCTCCCCCTGAAAACTAAAAACCAAGGCAAACCTCTCACACAGCTCTCTCTTAGTGTTTCAGGTCTTAGTGTAGCTTGGTAACCGGTAGCGTAGTGAAATTGTTTGGTCCCTTTTCAGTCCCTCTCTCTTTCATTCTCCATAGGTTCAGCTGTTTCCCAACTGGAAGAGGCAGTTTTTAATCAGCGCATCAGCGTGCTTTAAGTCCCACTGAAACACGGGAAAATAATTTTTTTTCCAGTAAGTCTTCAACATACGCATGTTTATTAACATTCCACAACTCTCCTTTATGACTTGGTGGGGCATCCACATCCCTCCCCCAATCACGTCAGTATATTCAAAACCGTAACAGTCAGAAGTCCGTGCTGGAAGAAACCTATTCTTCATTTTTCACACGTGATGATTCCTTCTGTTTTCATTGTTACAGGAAGGGCAATGGCTGAGGGTGTACTAACTACTACTACGTGGGTTACAGTCTTGCTTCCATCCACTGGCTTCTCCTCCTTTACCAGCTGCAGTGTTTTCACTTCACATTCCTGCTTCAAAGCGGCCGTGTCGGATTTAACTTCTGGACCTTTGAGCAGGGCACTGATCACCCTAGGGGGAGTCTGGCCAGAGGCCTGCTGAGCAGGCACCGACAGTCTCATGACGGGCGTGCCATGAGCGAGGGACACCGGGGTCAGTGCTCTCACAGCCAGCGGGGCTCCCACGATGTTGATGCTCCCTGACCCCGACAGGCTCGTTTTCGTTTGCAGCTGACACTGCGCGAGCTGCGTGGCAGGGATCGTGATGATTTTGGTGGGCTGCATCGTGATTTTGTCTCCATTTTCAGCAGAGGTTGGCATCACAGTAGGGATTGTCTGGATTACTACCTTTGGGGTTGTTGCTGTGGTTGGACTCGTGTTGGCTATTAACGGTGACCCTGCATTTACTGACTGCACGGCCACAGTGGAGATTTTCTGTCCCAGAGAGGTCATGACAACGGGCACTTGCATTGCCACTCGAACAGTCCTACAAAATAAACGTGTGTGTTTAGGCCAAAACACAGGGCACCATCACAGATGACAGCAAGGACAGACAGTTCTAGGAGAGACAGGTTTTTAACTGGTTCTTAAACCAAACCTAACCATAACAAAAAAATGAAAAAGCCAAACCAGCAAACAAAGAGCCCAACCCCAAACCTTTTGCACATCTAGCAATAGGACTTTGTAAATTTAACAGCCCCATTAACACAAACCTGGGAGCTGATGTTGCTGGGACAGTAGCAGTGGTAGTAGAAGGATGAGATGAGGATGTGTCATGAGCTGGTGAAGCAACATTCACAACTCTGGTGACTGCTTTTTCTGTTCTGGTACAGCTTAACTGAGAGGAATTTTTTCCTCCACGTGCAGAGGTTGCTGCTTTTAAAAGGTTTTCTGCAGATAAAGACACTCTTTCCAGGGACTTTTCATCTGTAGGCATTGACAAATCTTCACTGCAGGACTCACTTTTGTCATCATCTATGACAACTATATTTTTTGGCATCTCCTTAAACTGATACACAAGCCTCTGTCCCTCAACCTTTGCCAGGATTCCTCTTTGATAGTAGTATCTGCAAGGAAAGTACAATTAAGCATTAAGGAACATTTTAAAGAAAACGTCATTCTGTGCTAACAAGAAAACCTGAAGTAATCACAGTGAAATCTACAGTGTAAGGAGGTATGGAAAGAAGCTGCTAGAACACACTGGCAAATGATCTGAAGGATCTACCTGAAAAAAATCTTACCTTTCAAAAACATACCTCAGGAATTAAAACTGCAAATTTACTGGTAATATAAAAAGTTACAGGGACTGCAAGACTGAAAGCTAAATCTGCAAAAGGGCAAAGCTTTTAAAATTTCAGAACCTTTATATTTCTACGGGCAAAAATAAGATTTTAAACTGTAATAGATAACCTAAGGATCTAAGAGTTTTTACCTGAGAGCTCTTCCCATAGTCTCATAGTTCATGTCAGGCTTGTTTTTGTGTTTTCCCCAGAGTTTGGAGACAGCTTTTGAATCCACAAGTTTAAAGATTCCTTTCTCTCTTTGAGTCCATTTAATATACCGAGGACATGTATTTTTGTCCTGAAGAAGGTCCAACAGGAACTCCCATAAGTATGTTGTATTTCCTACAATCAGAAAGCATTTTTGTGTTAGAAAAACACTTTTAAAGGTAACAGAAAGTTCTCCATATGACCTGCGTTACAAGCCATGTCACACAGAGGATGTAACCTGCACATATTCACTCACTCTGTTAAGTTTAATGAAGTTTCCATAAATATTTACATTCTGAAAGAGCTAACCCAAGTGATCAGCTATACAGCACAGGAGCCTGCCTGTTCAATCCAATACCTATTTTCAGTTCTTGAAAAGAAGTGTGGGAGGATGTTCCAAGTCAGTACCTATCTATGCAGCAGGACGAGCGCTAGAATTTTCTTCTCATATTTGATTAAACAGGGCATGAAATGCCAGTACATTTTATGACACTGCAAACCAGGAGGATATAAATATGTAATTTTTAAAAGGCATACAACTTGCAGCAACAATCCACCTCAACCGTGGTTGAGTTTGTCAGGGATCTGGGACTCTCACACTAACTGGTGGCACCCCAGGTTCTAACCCTTCCCAAGAGTTGTTGCAAAAACATAAGTGGGCTTCGGGATTAGAAAGCAAACAGGAACTTCAAGAGAATAAATAAGCTGTAGGGCACAATTAAATCACATTTACAGCTGCCTCACTTTGCACCAGAAAGTATCCAGAATGCACAAAGGAAGGAATGCCAACAAGGGATCCCCTTTCCAAATGTGCATAATCATCTCTCATTCTCCATGACTTAACTCTGATAGTACTAAACAATAGAACAATTCCTGATTTTCCAAACCCATGCTGCATATGAAATAGCCTACCTTTGCAAGTGCTTTTTAAAATAAGTAACAAAAATTAAATCCAGTTAACAAAATATTTTGCAGGACATCAAGACAAAAAATTAATTTATTCCAGTCGTAGTATAAAATATGGAATGAGATACTTCAGGAGAACAAGAGATATATGTAGGTCATTAGGAAGTACCATAGAAATGAAATAAATTTGAAAGAAACCTAAAAAATCTCCTGAAAACCAGAGAGCAGTACCATCTCCCACTTTATAAAACAAGAAGCTATAGAGCTGAATTCACCAGCACAAAAAGGAGAACAGAGAGAAATATAGACCTCCTTTTTCAAATTATTCGTCCAGGAAACTAGGACCTGGGACAACTGGAAAGTACTGTTCAGGTAACAGAAAGCTGTAATACTAAAATCTGAAATAAAAAGAAAGACAAGGATTCAAGAAGACTACAGAAAAAGGAAATAATTAAACAAGATGTATTTTTAAATAGAGCAGATACAAAATCTGTCATCTCCACTGAAGTCCACTGCTACACCAAATCTAAAGCAACTCTGGGCAACGTAGAAAATTTAATCTGTGTTTGCACTGGTTTCCATGAGCAAACATCTCCATGAAGTCAGTCCCATTCTTCCTTGCCCTATTGACAAAGCTGATGACTCAGGAGCTGTAGCCAGATAAGGAATTATGTAAACAGCAGAGACCTTGCTTTTAACCAAATGTCAAAATAGCAGTGGAGCTGACCACGTCACTCAACTGTTACTCCCAGCCACAGCAACATCTCAGAACAAGCGCCAGTGCACCAAGGGGAGGCAAGATCCAGATGTGTCACCTGCAGCCAGGGAGGAGCTGACACACGGCTCACCACCCCAAAGGTCACCTGTGAGCTCATGTCCCAGGCTGTCTGCTTGCTGAATGAGCGGCAGGGGCTTGGAGCCCAAGAAAGGAACCTCTATTTATCAGGAGAAACATTACAACTCTCCTGCACATAATACTCCACTCAACCAATATAGAAACACATCATCATTTGTTTTTTCTCCTTAAACTAAACTGAACCTATTAGTCAAAAAATATATTCCCACTGATGTTTGTCAATTAACTAAGAAATCGTATTTCCAACCTTATTACCTTTACTTCCAACCATCACCTTACTAAATGCTCATGTGCTGGTGTCTCTACTTAAAAGCAAGTCTTACAGCAGTAGCTTAACAAATTATGTGTGTAGCACTAAGTTGAAACATAACATAAAAGACATCACAAGTCAATAACTACAAAGTAAAGCAAATGAAAAATGAGAAAACCTATTAACTGTGGAGGGTACTAGAGGAGACTCCTAGAGCACATCCTAGATACATCCTTGTGCTAGATCTTGTACAAACAAATTTAAAGACATTGAAGAAAACTCTAATAAAATCAATACAATCTCATCCATCACATTTTTAAAGATATGTACATTTCCTGTGATAAATACCATGCAGATACATTGCTTATTTTTAAAGACTCAATGAATGGAAAAATATACCTTTGCCTTCTCTAGGTTTCTTCTTTATACCTAGATCTGGAGAGCCATCAGATAAAGCTGATTGCTGGGTCTTGGGTTTACGGCCAGCTGCACATAACACATGGGGAAAAAGAAGTATTAATCATATGCAGAGTAAATTTTATAGTTTGCCTTTGCTGAAAAAAGCAGTTTGTGCATTCCCCCCCCCACCCCCCGCTGTTTCCTTGCCACAGGTATGGATAAACTTTGATTCTTAGATTACTACTGCACATCCAGTGCAATTACCATTCGGTTGCTTACTTCATAGGCAGATTTAACTCGCAGACAAATTAATGTGCATTTTTATTAATTTTAAGACTCAAAGATCTAGGATTTGTATCATTTTATCAGAACATTGCATTTGTTTCCCTCTAAATTACAAGTAAATATTCTATCTCAGCATGTCTGGAAACTATTAAATCAATGTTCCTAAAGCTATGTGAACTGTATTGATGCCTCCAACAAAACTGCTAGACCAGAGAGGGCAACCTTACCAGGTGCCACCCTCTCATGTGACAGCAAAATGCTTAGAAATCAAACACCGCTCTGAACTGTTTCTCCTCCAAGACATGCCAATTGGACAGGAAAAACAAAAATTTCACAAATAAAATCGTATAATGATTTTGTAAACTGATTTATGTTTTTTTTAAGTCAGTATTTACCCTGTTGCTTCATTGCATGAACCCCAAGTCTACCATCTCACCAAATATACCCACATTTCACACAAAGTGGCTACCCACCACAAAAGTCCTCTTTGAATACTCTACCCTTCCTCCACTTTGTGTTAAAACACACAACACAGAAACCATCTTCCTTCATGGCTTGTCAAAGCCCACTCTCCTGCTCCCTCTTTTTTCTTGATGCAGACCCATTTTTCTAAGAACTCACATTTCAGACTCCCATCAATCTGTTTGTAAGAGCAAAGAGATCAGACCATCCAATCCATCCTCCCCTGTATCAACTGCACCATCCATGGCAGTGGACAACAGAAGTAAAATTTTGAGATTGCTCCTATGAAAAGCCATATGTACCCTTTTTCTTTTTCAGTGGTTCATGGATATCAGGGGAAGTTGGAACAGGAGACACATCCATTTGTTCAGATTCCTCTGTTGATACTTCCACCACGGTTTCTGTGATCACATCAGGTCTCATGGCCGCATGGATAAATTCTGGGGTGGACACACAAGGAGGGACAAAAACTTCCACTACAAGAGAAGAAAAAAAGAATATCCGATGAAGTTTCTACCTGATTTTATTTTAATGTATCTTATATAAAATTATTTTAAACAAAGCATATGCAACACTGTATAAAGTTTCTGCTCCAAAATCCTGTCACCTTGAAAATCAATCCAACTCCCCAAAACATGCACACCTGTCAGTAGTTTTAGGCAAAAACAAGTACCACACCAATATTCTTCAGAATCAAACTCAACTTTGTTTTAAACAAATTATAGCTTCATCTTTGATCATTACTCTGATCTCCACTTCCTATTTTGTTGCTTTTGCATTTGAGTTTGTTCATTATTTCATCCAACATATATTTAATACCTTCAGAAGGGACATCAGTTAAAGTAACCATCAACATTAAGATTTGGTTTTTCAGACTGGTAACACTGTGCAACACATTGGTTTTGGGTATTCTTTATAAAATGGAAAGATGAATAGAAATACTTTTCCCTTGAAACAACTCTTTATTTCAGCAATTTAAAATGTTGGATTCACAGAACCCAGAACGGCTGGGGTTAGAAGGGGACCTGGTCCAACTCCATGCTCAAGCTGTGCCACCTAGAGCTGGTAGCCCAGGATCCTGTACTTTTTAGTATCTCCAAGGATGGAGATCCCATGGCTTCTCTGTGGGTCAATCTGTGCCAGAGCTCTGTCACCTGCACAGTGAAAAAGTATTCCATGATGTTTAGGGGGAAAAAATTAATTTAAAATATGTTGTCACTCAGCTATCTCTTCCCAACAACCCCTCTCAGATAAATGATTTAATCTCTAAGTATGCGTGTTGCAGGGTGGAGAAATCATGTAAAACTCAAACAAATCAGTAGTTTTTAAATATGCAGGCAAATGTTTTAAACAGCATACAGCTCCAGAAACAGGTTTCCCACTCTGCTTGTCTTACTGATTAGTAGAAGGAGAAATGGCTCCCAGAGCAGAGACTGTGGCTGACATACCAGGACTCCTGGCATCTCTCAGGCAGGTAGGAGACTCCATATGAAGCAAGGCCTCTGCAGCTTCAATTGTCTTATCTGTGCAGTGCACATTACTGCCATGAACTGATGCTTCTACTGCAGAAGGATACAAAAAATTATGAGAACAGGTTACTTATACAAGTCCACATGTATCCCTGTACAACTACACTTCTCAATCTTTAACATGAAAACCACAAGATTATCAGATATCTTCACACCTTTTATACCTTCCTGTCAACAGAAATATTTAGGGAAGGCATAAGACAAGCAGAACTGACACTGTCAGTTCCTAGATTACATTTCTAGTTCACAAGCAAGCTACTCATTTCCACGAGGAGTTCAAGAGCTTACAGAAAGAGACTGAGATTTGTCTTCTGCTTTCAAATTAACCAGAAAAAAACAGATGAGGATGATTACAAATTAATGAAGCAGAACAGAGAAGTAGTACCATCTCCAACTATTATCCCATTAAAATCTCAAGGTCACCTCTTCAAATTTTCAGTCCTTTTGATAAATATGTACATATACATGTCTATGTAAATACAAGACTAGTTTCCAAAACATACATCCTGTTTTGATTTCTGACACTGAAATTAATTTTGAGTTCATTTTAGCAGGTTGGTTGTTAAAAAAACCACAAAGCACAACAAACAGTATAAAGAGTGTGCTTTATGCAGAAACTAAGGGAAGAAGGCAAAAAAAAGTTCTTTTTTCAAGTTCTGAAAATTTAGGAAAACTAATTAATCAAAAATAATGTAACTTCAAGAGAGCACAGTTAAGTTTGACACAGTGCAGATCACAGCACCAACACAAAAAACCCCAATGTACCACGCAAAACCACAATTCTATGCAAAGCTAACTCCATATTCCTCACCCCTGTAAAGGTTGGGAAAAGCGGTGAGTGCAGAAACACCTGTTGCCCATTATCCACACTCGGGCCAAGGTAGCTGTCTCTCTTCAGTTGCTCTTTCCATTTATGGCCATCTGCTCTAAGCTGAGCCACTCCAGCCAGGCAGCCAGCAACCAGGAGATCTATCTTTAGCCTGAGCACAGTCACCTATCTCTAGTATCACACAACTAAAGAGGATTTGGGAATAATTCTCCACAAAAACTTCAAGGCACGGATGACGTTACTGAAAAAGTCTAAGAAATACCTCGAGGTTTGTTTAGTGAAAAGCAGGGAAACACAATGCCAGAGCTACTTCTGACTTAAGGAGACACAGATACACAGAGATTATTCCCTGCAGGCTCGCATGGGGAAGCCTTCCAGCATACTGCAGTATTTACAAATGCAGGGATTAAAAACTTGGAAAATCTACTAGCCAGCAGATTAAACATATCAACCAGAAGCTGAAAGTGGACGAGATGTGGAAGATGCAGAAATGCAAAACTGCAGGTGACAAAGTTCTTGCTGCCCACCTGCAGACTGGCTGACGGGATTCCCACCACAGCCTGTTAGCCATGGCCTGGGATGCTATTTAGAGGGCTTTATCTTTTGGAACAGTAGATGCCTGTTAAGGCCGGCATTCCAGCACTGCTTCACCCCAGGCTGTGAACAATAAAACCTGACCTAAGAGCACAGGAAAATCAGGGAAGGGTCTTTATTTTGCACTCTGTCCTTGGATACCCAGTGGCAACCAGCAGGAATTATGCACCATGAGCCCCTTTCCCCAGCTGCAAACCCTGGATGCTCCCCATGCTTGGCCAAGTGTTTCCTTCCCAAGCAGCTGTTTGGTTATGTCCCAAGTCCTGACCACCTGCACAGTACCAGAGCAGCCCTCCTGCAGCAGGAAACCCTCTGACTAAACATTTCTCTTTCTAAACAACAGTTTCAGTTGCACAGAATTCGATTACTAAGTTTCCCTCATCTACCTGATAAAAATTTTCAGTGATTATCAGAATACAGGAACAATATTCAGATAGTTGATAAAAAATTGTGTAAATTCTACAATACTACTGAAATTAGAAAGTCCAAATCAGTATTTATATATGTTATTATTCTAACGCATGCAATAAGATTCAAAGCATGCCAGTAAAGCTTCTCCAACCAGACAGCTGCTTCTGTGCCATTAGGTTCAGCATATAAAGGACTTTTGTAAAGAAATTCAAACTCAGATGACAAATTTCAGTTTTAAGACGGTATTGAATTCACTACCTCCTAAATGCTTAAAAGCATACAAAACTTTCCTACAGAGAACAGTTTAGATGCTGCACCACAACTAAGAGGTACTTAGCAGAGGGCAGGAACCAGGCAAGAAACAAACATAGCAGAAAGCCATCTATGTACTTTTCCAGTACCAGGATATTCTGCTGAAGGACCAGAGGGGAGGAAAAGGAAATACAACCAGCACTGGGGACTAGGACTGCAGAACTGTAACAGAAAAGCAGAGGAGCCACTCAACCTCTCCCCTAAGCAACCCTTCAATTTCCAATAAAAACAGCACTATCTACTCCTCAAAGCCTCTGACACTTGAAAATACACACTTCACAAGTGCTTTTCCCATGGGAGTTACTTGGGACTCCACTAAGACTGTCACCTAAAAAATATCAAGCAAAAAATAGTAACACTCCTGGCTTTGGCTGAACAACACATGCTGTCTGTCTGTCACGACAGTTAACAAAGTAATCTAACATTGCCAGAAGGACAGCTATTACAACACTTACTAAATTCAGTTCTATTACCAAGTTTCAAGCCTTCCCAGCTAACTAATTCTCCTTTACCCAGTACATGGTTTTCAGCCTTAGAGGCATTTGTCTACCCATTGAACATCAGGAGTTTGCATTTCCTCACAGGGAATGTTTACTGCACCAACACAGTGGGAAGGAAAAAAAAAGAGAAATTTGTATCTAGCATGTTAGAAAGATATTTACGTAAAATTTCTTTCTGACATGCTAGAAAATGTCTAACAAAAGACAGCATGTCAGAGTGCTCAGACAGAAGACATGGTACCCAAAAACAGCTAAAACACCCATCCTAAAAGATGAAGTGAGGGAACAGGCTCTCTCAGAGAAGGGACAAGAAAATCACAGGCAGCTCCTCTTGCAAATGACCAGACCAAGTGTCACCAACTAAATTATACTTGTAGCACAACAGTTCCCACAAAAACAGATGGGGAGAAAAGGAAAACAAAACAAGTAGGATTCCACAATTAAAAAAAGACCATTTCCCAAGACTTTGATATACAAGTATCACAGTTCTAACCAAAGACTCAAGTGTGTCACCCATTTCTCTAAAAATGCCCAATTCTATTATATTTACGCTATCATCTATATTCAAGACCCTCAAGCTAAAATAGACAGCATTGTTTCAGTAAACAATACAAGGTGTAGGTCTGTTATATTATACAATAATTTCAGAAGGAACTATCAGAACTTTGCCCAAATAAAGCAAAGTAGTTTATGTGGATGGAAGCAAATTTTCCACATTTTTGTAACTGAGTAACGAGAGAACTGCCATTTACTCATCTAGAACACGCCAGAGCTAAGACCACCACTTATCTTCCATTTTTTAAAATCAAATCTCATCTTACTGCTTTTATTAAAGACTCTGAGTCCTTGGCACATGATTTTAGAATATTTAATTTAAAAATTTTGATCTATTTATAGAAAAAAACCTCAAAAAACAAATTCAGATATAAAGTGTAAATAGATAAGTAGGCTAGTTGATATCTATCTTCATTGTTGGCCTAATGTTTGCTAACTCCACTTTCCACTCAAATAGTGGGTATAGTAGATTATTCAAGGTTCTCAGCAGCTGTTACAAAATACTAACCTTGGTAATTAAGTCTGAAAGGGCCGTACTTTGGATTACAGAAAAAAATAGTGGCAACATATTCATTTGGTAAAAATGTCCCCCCCTTTTAACATAAGGCTAACAAAATTACTGAAGGCAATTTATGAGACTGAAAAAATGGATTGAAATTTTCAAAATGGTATTCTTTTGCACTGCACTGCAGCAGCACCTGCAATAGCTTACCCTTTAATGCTGTCAGGCAATCAAAGCAACATTTTATTGAAGAATTCACAATTCCAAGCATGGAACTCAGCAGAGTGACTACCTATACACTAACAGACCTCATTAAAGTTTACTGGCGTTCATGTGCTTGTTTTATTTCAGCATTTAAAAACAGCAGTGGAAGTTAGCAAGAGTGCTTAAACAACATCTTAATTAAAAGCAGTTGAATTGCCTCTATAGGTAATACCCAGAAATCTTTCTGTATGCAAAACCTGACTTGGAAAAGAAAACATTCTTCAGTTTACTGCTTGTTTCATGGCAGACATTTATTCAGAAACCAAAAACCAATTTCTTGGGTTTTTCAATATTTCCCTAAGCCTGCCTCTGCTCAAGACTCTCAGCTGCACACAATTTAAGGATGATGTCTAACCCACTGCATAAAGGCAGATCAGTAACAAAGATGAGAGCAACCATCTCAAAACACTTGTTTCACTGTGAACCATATGTTATCGGCCCAATATTGACAGAAATATTAACTACAAAGCCAAAACATAACTTTGTAAAGTCATTTAGGAGTTGCTCTTACAACTGGCAATTAAGAGAACTCTAAGCAGTAATAATTTTGGTCCATCTTATTTCCCACAATTATTAAACACTGAGGTTTTGTCAACACTGAAACCAGCAGCCATGGGAAAAAGCAACATGTAATTATTATAATTCCTTAGGATAAAGAATTCCTCACTCAAATCCACATGATACATACAAAACTAAGTAAACAGAATGGTATCTTGACAGTATGATGATGGGAATACTATATATGCATAGGTATCACTCACTGCAATGCAAATATGGAAAAAAAGGAATTAATTGGTAGGGCTAATGAGATTAGTATGACAAAGGACATCAAAAAGAGCAATGCAAAGGCCATTCATTATTTATCTAAGGGCTGGCTCTCAAGCAATCTAGTTACAGTGACTTAAGAAGGTGTTGACACAATGACCAACTACTTAAACGGTCTCTATTCACGGACAATCAAAAGTAAAAAACAACTCACTGAGACCTGCAGAAATCAAAGTTGTTAGGCTGGCAAAGTCAAGCTATTGCCCCATCGCAGACCCAAGTGCCAAAATGCTTAGGACCTACTCTGTTATGCAGCAGAACAGTTTTTCACTGCTTTGTAGTGTATTTTTCCACGTCTGGGGTGTGGGTCATCCTTCCCCAAAAAACCCTGGGTATTTTTGCACATTAAGTAAAATAAATTATGATGATGATGATGATGTGACTTGGCCCTTTCTGGAAACATGTCTTAATACACTGATAAACGACAGAGCGTTTATCTTTAGGCCTCTAAAAACCCACTGCCATGTCAATGCAAAGCCAGTATTAAGCTTGACTCTCTCTGAAAACTCATGTGCAGCTACTGTGCAATTTTCATTACCTATAATGCCATACACTGTACTGTTTATGGTTCCAAGGACTACTTTCAGAAGCTCAGATTCATGATGTAAAAGCAAAAACAAAATCAGATCTAGTACAACTTTGGTGGAGAACTGAATGCCTGACACTGCATTTGAGGTTTGGGTCAGTTGCAACCTCGCTCGTTCTCCAGGGCTTTGCCACACTTTCAGACAAGTCCTACGATCACCAGAGTATGCCGTTGTCAGACGGATATAACGGAACGGAAAGAGGCCAAACCACGCAGGGCTCAGAACACAACCCCGGACAAGCGCTACAGCTCGGGCAGACGGCCCATGCCCCGGCGGCGGCTGCGAGGAGAGGAGAGAAAGCGCGGCAGCGGCAGGGCCCGGCACNGGGCGCCGCCGCCCCCCCGCGTCGCACACGTGGGGCCGCGGCCCTGCCGGCGGCGCCTCCTCCCGCCCCGCCGCCGGAGCCGAGTTTAAAAGGGCACGGGGGGCAGGCGCCGCGGCAGCGGGGGACGCGCGCGGGGGTGCGCTGCCCGGGGAGACCGGGCCGCGGCCCTGCGTGCGGTGCGCGGCGGCACTCGGCCTGCCCGCTCAGACAGCGTGGCGGCAGCGCTCGGAGCGAGGAGAGGGCCGGGAAAGGCGGGAGGACAACAGCCCCGCGCACTTCCTGGTTCTCGCCCCAGCCTCCCAAACCCCGCTAAACTCCTCCGCGCGCCCCGCCGCAACTCCCGGCGGTGCCGCCCGCGCCGGGAGGCAAGTGCCGCGGGCCGGCCGCTACCAAGGTGATCACTTCCTGATTGCCCTCCATTGCCTCCCGCTCGCCGCCGGAGCGCGACGTGCGCCGCGTCCTTCCCCCCGCCCGCCCCGGCCCGTCCCCGCTCCCGCCCCGCGTCGGCCCGGCGCGGCGCAGCTCACCGGCCCGAATGAGGAGGTCGAGCTGGTTCGTGGGCCCCTCATGCACGGACGCCGCCATGTTTACGCTGCCGGAGCGGCTTCACATTGACGGGCGGGCGCGCGCAGCGGCCGGCGGCGAGGCGCGCTCCCGCGGGCGGGCGGGCGGAGCGCTCACCGCCACGGCGCGCGGCGGCGGGAGCGCTTCCTGCGGGGCGNNNCGCGCGCCGTCCTTCCGCTGCCCGCCCCAGACAGGAAGTGCCGCGCCGGCTCCCGCCGCAGCGCGGGGGAACCGCCGGGCCCCGCGGCCGCCCCGCCGCACGCACGGGCAGCGCCTCCCCAGGGCAAGGACGCGGCGCGGCCCGGCCGGCCCCGCACGCCGCCAACGCCTTCCGCTCCATCTCCCCGCAGCCCTCGGCCATCCGCGCCTCCGTGCCCCGCTGACGCTTTGTGACCGGGGCCAAACCGCCTACCGGTATAACCCGGACAGGCCTCACCGAGGTGACCGCTGACGCATTGACAAGATTTCTCCTTGACAAGTCCCCGAGGCACCTCTGTTAGTAACAGCTTGCCGGAAAAGCTCCGTGCCTGCAATCCACCCTACCTCCGTCAGAGGAACGGGGCTTATTCCAGTTAGCCAGAGCCCCCATCCATCCTCCATCTCTGAAAAGATTTGTGGGGTGAAAAAAAAGTTTCATTGCTCTCTTAATTTAAAAATACCCCAAAGCACTACCACCGCTTTTGGGGGTTGAGATTTGTGGGGTGAGAAGAACAGCTGTGTCGCTAAGGCCACAGCATTCATTACCCGCCAGCCCCTGGACAGAGGCACCGCTCAGGAGAAGACACTCGCCACACTTCCTACCCAGTCCGTGCACTAATGACTGCCAGGGTAAAACTTGGGAGCTGCATACAAAGAGCAGCTGTGCCAGGAAAAGCCAAGTACGTCTCACACAGAGCTGTGGATGGAAATTACACACAGGAATTCCTTCATCAAACCACACACCTGAGCAGGCCTACAATGTTAAGTCAAGGATCTCACAAACACCTACTGCCTACAGAGCCTGCCTTGACCACATCATCTTCACAGCTCCATTGAAAGAAAGCGAAGGGATCCAGCTGCAATCTGACTACACAATCTCTTCCCTTCTCAAGTTTCAGTAGTCCTAGGACCTGGACAGAAGGAACAATTTAGAAACAATTTTCCCCAGCACCAAAATCACAAAATAGTATCCAGAAAAAATCAACTCCAGCTGGTAAAATTCAGTGCTTCAAACCCTTGACAAATATTATTCCTCCACTACAACTCTCAAGACACTATAGGAATACATTTTCATGACCGTGTTTATAGATAATGTTTATAATATGCAATTAAAAAATCAGGCATTAGATAGCACTCATCTATTCCTGGGTGTAAGGAATAAATTTGTTCAGTGCCTCATCAGATAAAGAGCAAGACCTGCAAGCAACATCATTCACTCTCACATTCAAGAGAGGCCATGATACCTAAGGATAGGTCTGTGCTAAAATTTTGCCCGTCAAGATCCTTCCACAGCCAGAAGCAGGGACAAAAGAGGCACCTAGCCAGCTGTGAGGGCAAAAAGCTCTCATGCAGATCCAGCTTTGCCAACAGCACAGTGCTCCTGTCAGCTTTTGTTATTCAGAGAGGTGCAACAGCAGTGCTAACAAGAATTCCTCCCATCAGCATATTTCCACTAGGGGACTCTGCTGTATTCTCCAGCAGAAATTTTCCTAGTGGAGACAAGCCCAAGGACAAGAAAAGGCATTTTAGGCAGGCACACACTTATATGTGCAATAAAATGTAACAGTTGTTCATTAGAACATCCCGAGATTGAAGTGGAAGCTTTACATGGTGTAGTTTAGCAACACCATAGCTTCAGCTTAGGCACAGAGTACTGGAATAACCCTGTAGTCCTGTCACGTTGTACACATGCAATTACCCCTCCTGTTAAATTACCCCTCCTGTTATAATTTACCCACACTCCAAGCAATAAAATACAGTTTGAAAGTTTGTCTGTTTAGTTCCAGATCAAAAGCTGTACTGATATGCTAAATGCCTTTGAAGATCCACACCTATGTCAACAGGAATTCTCACTACCATACTTCAGAAAAGGTGCACTCATAGTTTTTTCCTTTTTTGATTGCTGTGTAATTCAGTGAGGATTGTTTACTGATGGCAGCTCCCAGTCAAAACCTGAAGTGTTTGACTCATACCCAATAAAGTTTTGCCTGAGATGTTTGCACTCCTTGAATAAGTGCATGCAAGTAATGGGCACTGTGTAACTTCTCACAAACCTCACAGGTCCAAAATTTAAAAAAAGCCCAAAAAGTATTGAACATGAAGTTCTTGATTTAACACCAGTTTCTTAAGCAGCATTTATTTACTACTGCAAGCACAGACTGAGCACAATGCTTGCCAGCGCACATGAAATGGACTTGAACAGCTGTGCACAATTCTATTCAAATTCTGATCTAATAATTATAGAAGTAGGTGCTGTCTTCAACAGCAGGCCATCACTGTTCATAGCTATTACTGCATTGCAAAGGTAACAATAGAAAGAAGCATTTTTAACAGTTAAATGCCAGAAAACACACAAGATGATGCAGCCATCTGTTTTATCAGCACATCAACATAATCGTTACCATCCACTGCAGATTTGACAGCAGAAAATGTCCAAATAGCAAAATAACCACAAAGTGCCCCTGGAAGATGGAGGGAAATATTGAGGAAAGTGGTCCATGACCATGCCAAGCTCATTTTCTTAACTACACCATCTGAAGTCTAACAATACCAAAGTGTGTCACAATCTGTGCCTTTGAGCGAACTCAGGGTCCTGATGTTACTGAATAGTGACAGCAATTAATGATTCCAAACAGAAAAAACAATGTATCCTCAGGATTTGGCACTACTTCTGACAAACTGAAACACACTTACTCAAAATAGCAAGTGTCTACATTTCAGCATTATTACTTGTGCATGCAGAGTAAGAAAATTCAGCTGTCTTGAAAAAACTAAGCAAACCAAACTACCAACCCACAAACAATCAATATTTACACTTCCCTGCTTTATAAGGAAATTCTCTCCTGGGCAGTGTATTAGACAATGATAGGTCAGGTATTTGCATAGCACTCTATGTGATTTTACAAAATTAACAGTATTTGAGACTGGTAATAGACTGGCATATAAACTGTGCCACACTTGAGCAATTTCTCTGTCCCAGATGCATCATTTTGAAGTCTTTAAGGCATTTCTGATAACAACAAACATCTATTCTACAAGTCCGCTGAATGTTTTAAGGACTAAATGTCCTTAACAAACATGACTTTATTCTTACCCTACAGCTTGCTGTCAACTACAATCTCCTTTTTAATATGCAGATCACCTTTAAAAATTATTACTGTCAATAGTTTTCACTATTTTTTTGATCAAGAAATGCAGACAAAATAAACAGAATTGTAGAAATTGTTAACTTCAGACACACTGCTTCTTTAAAGAAAGCAGCCTCTGGTATTATGCAAACTACAAATGTTTTGTTGAATAAATCCTAAAACTGAAGGGCTAATTACTTTTAGGGGAAAAAACTGCAGGAAATGAAAGCCAACAGAATTTGAGTATTATTAAAAACTTGTTAAGAAGGATGTATCTTTTATGATATAAACATGTTCACTGTTGCAGTAAACAAAATTTTAAGGCTGTAACTCAGTTCTCAATGATTTAAAGGTACCACTCCCAAGAATATCAAACAAAAAAGAAAGAAATTTAAATACTGTCAAACTAACAATTTTATTTCCCCTTCCAATCATTACAAAAGGCACTCACTACTTCCACAAAGAATGTCATAAGGTCACATGAAATTACCCAGATTTCCATCTTTTGTTTTTTCTAGAAAACTCCTTTTTCTATTCCAAGCAAATAGGCATATTTTTCTAGAATAAAAACGATGAACCACTAGGTTTTTCTTGTTTGCTGAAAGATGCTTGGGTTTTACTTTAGTAGTTAATGGATTAATTTTACAGTTAAAGGATTAATTATAAATAATGATCCTTGTTTCAAGAATCAAGATAGATCAGTGAGAAGGAGTCTGATGGAGGGCAAAAACTCACATACTCCACTAGAATTAACTAAAAACTCATGAGTGCTTATAATGATCATATAGTATATTTTATTTGAATTGTGGTTTCATAAATGTGAGTAGTTTTTTAATTAAAAACAAATTGCAGACCCTGATTCTGCCCTTGGCTCAGCACGACTTATAGTCCACACAGTCTCAAATCCATTCACAGAAGAGCAAACCACAGGCAGAACCATTGAGTGCACAGCACAGATCATCTCTTTAGTGTCCTGAGTAAATCCTCCCACAGCAGCTTCCCTACAACATTTTTTCACGCAGGGTACTAATCCCTATCTCTGGAGGCTAGAATAATGCTACATTTTAATAAATTATGAAGCTTTAGATTAACTGCAAAGTAGCCCGAGGCTATTTGAATGTGTGTTGCAATGCTCTAAACCACGTAAATCAGTAGCCATTGGAATTGCCAATGAGCTGTCACAAGAAAGAGAAAAAGATCAGGTCCATGGCCAACAGGAAAGATACTGACAAAGGGGGATGTATTATCTGCAAAGGGATCCTTTTCAAGTAATGCCAAGGATTCTTTAAGATGGGTCTCAGTATTTACAATGCTGTCTGTAGAATCTAGAACCACAAAAGGTATTAAGTCTACTCATTCTTGGTGCAGCAATACATTTATCAAATAATATGAAAATTTTTATAGCAATTAATTCTGTCATTTAGGAAGTAGAATGTATTGAGACTACTTTAGCAATAATTGATTTCTGTACATTTTAGAAGAAAAATCTAACTGTTGCACGTCTCTAAATTGGGATCATTAGCGTAATGAAGGCATGTACTTCAAAAAATTAGCACCTTAAAATGCTCTTTAAACATTGTACCTTGTTTATTGCCTTAGCCTGCTTTCTCATTAACAATTACCATGCCACCTGTTCTCACCTCTCCCCTACAGTAAATTCCTACCTACCCACAGCCCAGTATCCACTACAAAATTAAAATTTAAAACCAGCACACTCAGATTCACTGTCCTGCAATTTACCGCTTATTAATAATGGTGCATCACCAAGATGAATGTTCCTCAGGGCTTTCATACTTTCTCTCTGCCCACCTTACCTCTCTGTATGAGAAATAATTCAGAAAGACTCCTGGCTGTGTCTGATGCTTACAGCACATGCCCCACAAGACTGCTTCCCTCAGATCAGCCCAAACCAAGCACTCCTGTCACCAGCACTGGACACTAGTTCTGTGCAAGGACCACTACTCATTGTCAGGTGTAATTGCACCGTGAAAACCACACTGGATTAATAAGTGTATACACTACACAAATAATACTTAAAAGATGGACTGTAGGAATGGGTGTGCATTCACAGTTTTTAAAATCTTCAGTAACTTTAATTTCTCCTCCACTGTTTACTGGCTTTTCACTGCCTATTAATTCTTAGATCAAAACTATTAAAACAAATAAATATTTGAACTGATTTAAATATACCATGATCTTATCATACTAAAATTTTAAGAACATGTTAATGTCAAACTGTGAAAACAAAAGCAACACAGAAAACACCAACAAACTACATGCAGCCAAGACACATCTCTGACCATCTCCAGCCACAGACACCAAATTATCAGATCAACTGCCCTATAAATTTTAATACTATACTTTCAAATATCAAGGCTTGGAAGCACCCATGTCCCTTTCTTTGAACAGCAGCTTACATAAAACTATTCCTATAGAAGAGCTACAAGTTTTTAACTGTAATTTCCCTCCATTTATTATGGCCGTAAAATTATGCTTAAAAACATAAAGAGTTCATTTGCAGAAGCTCTTTATCCTAAAAGAGCTCTTCTGTGAGCCATTAATTTAGCCACTTTTCTACAAAAATCTTACTAGAAACAGCATATTTAATGTTTAAAAAACAACTTCTGAATACAAAAACGTTTGAAGGATAAGCTCTTTAAGGTTTTCCAATATAAACTTAAGTTGTAAAACTCAGTTTGGGAAGAATACTCTCACTTCTCACTTACCTTATCATCAAAAGTTTTATTACCATAGTCAGAAATTAAATTTAAGAAATACATTATTTCATAACTTCTCTTTACATTTATTTGTTGAACTTCTAATTAGCATATTTCTTTCAAAACATGTTTCAGTAAACTGGAAGTGTAAGTATTGTCCCAAAACTAGCTCCTGCTCCCCTTGTGAGGTTGATGCCTGTGATTTTTGCTGCAGTGCTACAGGATAACATCCAACTTGAGAAGGATGTATGAGCAATTGCATGCACTGTTTACTGAGAAATCTGCACTGAAACTTACCTAATCTGATGGGAATGCATATAGCCTTAATGAGACGCCAAGTTAAGCAGCTGGGACGGTCTCTCACCTTTATTTTGCTTTCCTGACATCATGAATTTAAACTCCAGCTCTAAATAAGGCAGCTGCAGGAGAGGAGCAGATGCTACCAATGTCAATGGGCCTCACCAGTTACATATGGAGTGCCCAAGAGGACTTGTCCATTGGCTGCACTTCTATGTGCTCCCTACTCCAACGCTCTGCTAATCCAGCAGAAATTTAACTCAACAAAAATACAAAACAGTTGAGGGTCTCCTTGCTATTTTCCTTCTTGCAAGATTAGCATAGAGAAGTATGAGAAGCAACACAAGAGAGCAAGAGGGAAGGAGAGCAGGAGTCACAGCCCAACAGTCAGAGGTTATTAGGCTGCTATGGCAGCACAGCTTTTGTTCCTGCAGACACTTTGGTGCCCCTCAGAAAATGCAAACTTCCTGATCATGTATGTTCTTTGGAGAGATGGTGTACAGAAAGATTCAGTGCATCTAAACAGTTAATCTTTCACAGCAAAGCTCCACTCCTTTCTTCATTCCTACCTTGTTGCTTTATAGATAGATGTGTTAATTTCAATGTATTAGGCTTTTCACCCTTAAAGGGACAGCCCAACTCCACTCCCCCTAGCCACCCACTCCTGCAACCGAACCAGCAATAACAGACTCCTGCACCAAAAAGGCAGGACAGCAAGGGACAAGAGCTGGGAGATGGGGTGAATAGAGCCACACAGTATCTACTCCCAGCTGCCCTGCCCTTGTGTGCCTCACACACAGTGTAAAACCGAATTCCAACCAACTTCATGGCTCGGCTGATTGCTACACACTCCAAGTGTAGCTCTCTAGTAAACTCCCTGCATAAGCACGTAGCAAAGACACAACTGAAGATCTGCCTGCTCACGAGGGAGGAGACACAGCGTTACAATGCAGCATTCTGAATGTAACGTGACATTTTCACCTGCCAAGGTAATCCTGTCACCAGTGAAGCCTAAGCAAAACTAAGCTTAGAGGAAAGAGATGTGACTCCATGTCAAGACCTCCATCCTGTGGATAGACACATTCCTTGGGGATTTCTAAAAGTACAAAAGCCTCATGAAAGAAAATAATTAAGTCAGTCTACCTGTTTCCACAGTTTCAGTCTCAATTTCTTGTTCCTCTGCTACGTCTTGCATCAGGTAAGTCTCATCATCATAAACCAGGACCTGAGCAGCATAACCCTGTTCTAGTCTGGCACTAGGAACTGGCTCCACAACCACTGCTGGGAATTCAGAGACAGGCTCATTTTCCTATAAAAAGGAAAAAAAAGGAAAGAAAAGAAAAAAAAATGCTCTAAATACTGCACTATTGAACTCTACGTCAATGTTTTCCTCTTACGGTCTTAAATTCTTTACGAAATAATGATAATAATTTCAAATATTTTAAAGGAAATTTTCTTCTAAAGCAAGAGATTAAAAGAATAACAGATAGTTATCAGCCATTAGAGGGAACTTTCTAAATCTCAAAGTTTTCCTTAGTTTAAGGAAAATTTAAAGCACCAGACAGCTTAAGATATGAGAAAAGAACACACTTTCTGATGAAGCCACTGAGCTGAGGGAAGTGTTTCTCCTCTCTCTGCTTGATGAAAGGTAACAAAGGCTTTGACCATGCACTGCAAGGTACCTACACCTGACCTGTGCCTTTCAAAACCACGTTTTGGGTTAAGTAGAATAAGTTATTACACAAGAACTGACTACTTCAAAGCCTATATGCCATCTCTACTTATTTAAGGATGAAAATGTCTGCAAAAGCCTATATAATCAGCTAGTGCTGCAGAAGTAGAACACTGCCAGATGATCTTTATTAAAAGCTACCAAAGATTAGAATATATTTATTATTTGTTGATAAGAATGCAAAATACAACAAAATATGCTGTGCTGGCTAACTTTAAAAGAGGTCTGTGTATTGTTCTGCTCAACTTGTTCTATACCTCACATCTGAGATGTTTAAAGAAAGCTTAGTATAGAATATAAGTTTGTAAACCCAGTCTACAGTTGTACTACAGACTTCAAGACTTCCTGCTTCCACTGCTGTGACAACAAATTCTTCTACTAAAAGGCATTTGAAAAATGGCTGCACTCTTCCTCCTTACACAACAACCTCAGATCCATTTCATCTGTTTTCACAGCAAGTTCATAGCAAAATTTTCTTTCAAATTAAGATAAAAGGTTTCAAGGTTTGATAGTAAATAAGTGTTATTTGTTTTTCTAACCTCTTGATTTTTTATTTCATTGCTGTCGAACTCCAGGGCAGGGCCTCCATTGTCAATCACTACTGATGCCATGGTGCATCCCCCGAAGAGTCTTTGAGAACTGTTATCTCTCTTGAAGATACTAACGCTGATAACCTCAGGATATCAAAGGCTTGGATTCACAGTCCACTGCTCTTAAACAGCTAGGCAGAGGTTGCTGAAACACAAAATAATTTCAAGTTATTTGCATAATTTATACTCGAAAGTCTTCCAATGTCTATGAAATCTCTTGCATGCTGCATCTCTACATCAAAATAGGGCATCTGCAAACAGTGAGATCAGTGCTGTGTAACAAAAGACAGAATTTGGCCCAACATTTTACTAAAATCCACCCATTAGAAGGCTACACCAATCATGGAGGTCTGCAAGAACACAGGACCATCTAATATGCATTGAAGAAAGAAATGATCATCAATACTGCAATGGGCAAGCTCAGTGAGTCTGCTTTTCAAGAGCAGGAAGCTGGTTTAAACTAAACTCATCTTGCACAGTCAGGGAAACACTTGTGTGGATTCATGCAGGGTAACTGGGCTTCCTACAGGCAAGGTTACACTAACAAAAATTACAAATGCTGATCATCTCCCCAGCCAGATACAAACTAAGCAAGGAATAAGCACAAGATACATTTGAAAAGAAAGAAAAAATATACACAATTTAGGAAAAATAAAAGGCTTTTTTTGCTCACTTAGGCAGTCCACTCTACATGACAAAGCACCACTCATACCTAACTATATTTAATTTGTAACAGCACAAACCTCCCCCCTCAGGGTTACTACTTTATTTCCCATTGTTTCACTTGTAAAGCTAGCACCACTTTTTGATGAAGAAGAAACCCAAGAGTTCCTCTGCTCCCCAGACAAGACTCAGGCTGAAAGGCTTTAACAGGCATCCCTTGGAGCCACAGACACCTGTCACCCTGCAGACCTTTTAGAACAAAAAGCCTACTCCTTACCTATCCAAAAGTCTTTCAATTCAAAAAATACGAGAAGCAGAAAAACAATTGCTTATGAATACACTAAAATAATCAATCAGAAGAAAAACAATCCATTTTATTGCAAAATCTTTTCTTCTTCTACAGCTCTCCATTTATATACAGAATAGAAATATTGCCAATGAACCATAACCCAAAATAGAAGGCCAAAGAAATTAAATTGCATATTAATTTAGAAGCACAAACCTTCTAACCTGTTTCAAACATCAGCACTATTCCTGCAACTCAGACTCACAGCTAAGTGAACATACAGTGCTTCATATGGTACCTCTGCTTAAGCACATCACAAAGCTAATTCTCATGCAGAATATTAATGCAAACAAACAATCAATAATACTAAATATCAATGCAAATTAATAAAATACTAGACCACATCTACTGTATATTTACATTTTAGGTACTATAATCCCACACAGGTGGCCAAGTAACTGCCAAATTGCATGAATTGAAAACACCCAATACTGTTTACAAGATCAGGCTCTCTCTAAAACTCTGTCTCCTAGGTTACAAAAGGTTTCAATCACTTGTATGCTGATCCATCTCTACATGGATCACTGATTTCCTATAGAAATGAAGTTACGGCGATGCAGAAACGTAAATGATAAGTCTCATTTTCCAGCTGGGGCAGAAATCACAGCAAGGACCTTAGAGGGTAAGTACACAGAAGAATGTGTGAGATGCTAAATCTCAGCATTCATTAACAGAACTGTATCTTCAGACTGAATGTGTGGAATAGTCCATCAAGGTACTCCAAGTCTTTATCCAATAGGATTTGAACTTCCGCCAGCAGCGTTTCCAAAACTCTGCCAGGGCAGAGAAAACAACAAGCCCACTTGTCAGCACGTGAGAAGGTGAAAGGGCTTCAGTTCAGCCTGGTTTGGGAGTTCCAGGGTAGAGCAGACACTCAAACACACCCACACACCTACGTACACGTGAGATGCCCACAGACACAGCCCTTGCTCTGTGAGCCAGCATCTCCCTCGTCCCTCTCCCTGAAGAACACGTCTCAATGGAAGACTTCTTGCTTCTCCCTCAAATTTCTGCAGGACACTGAATCTATTCCCCATCCTCTCTCTAGCAAGTCCCAACTCATTAGATTCCTGTAAAAGGAAAATGCTGCCTGCTCACTTCAGGAATCAGCTCAGAAATTCACATTTCCTAAAACTAAGTCAGCCAAAAAGGCCAAAAGACAATTAGACTCACACAATTAAAGTAAGAAATGGTTCAGGTTTGTAAGAGACTAGGCTGTCCCCAGTGATACAATTAGCAAGCACAGAAGCTGTTCAAAGTACAACTAGTTTTGAATTACAGAACAACCTGCAGAAAGATTAAAAATAAAAACAAAAAACCGCACACTACAAATTTAATTCCTCTCTGGATAGATGCTCACAATAAAGCAAAATACAGAATAACAACAGAGGAGAAAAAATAAATTTAACATTCCCAAAAAAATTACCAAATCATGTTTTTATGGTTCTGACATCCACTCCTGTTCTTCCTGGTAATGGAAAATTCAGAGAAAAACTAGTTCTGAAACATTTGGAAAAACCCTTATGACCACAAAAACATCAAAAACATCCTTGCTGTTATTTTTATTCAGATCTCATGGGAAAACAAAAATAAATCTACATGCTCCCATCACCAAATAATAAAAAACCAAAACCCCAATCAAATGAAAAATTCTGAATCTTGAATACTTTGCCCCAACAGAAAGAAGGTTCTAACTATTTACACTACAAAACACACAACAAATTTCTAACTATTTACACTACAAAACTCAAATTTTTTATAATTTTCACTGGTCAAGACAACCAATTAGAGCAGGTCCTCAGAGGCCACAGGGCACTTGCAATAAAGGCTGCAAAACACCACTTCATTCACATACTGAATAGTACATTTATCTGACCTACATTATGTATCCAAGGGTGTGCCTACAAGAAATCCAAACTGTTCTCGTGTGTTTCTGGCACAAAGTTTAAAACCTTCAAATCACAACTGTGATGAACACATCCCAGTAAAAACAAAATCACAACTGTGATGAACACAAATCCCAGTAAAAACCCAAATCCCGGTATCTGAAGGTGATTCCCCTGTGCACAACTGCCTATCAAATTAACAGGGAAGCAAACATGCAGCTCCACAGAATAAAAGATAACAATTGAAAAACAGTGCAGAAAGGATGGTAGACAAAGTCATCTCTTCTAGGCCACACGTCAAGTGAAGTTATTTAGGACTAATTTCAAAACAAAACTCTAAATATGTCTGCAAATAGCTTTAGCACACTTTCATTTTAATTATAAAAGAAACTAGCAAAAAAACCCCTCAAAACACAATGCCTGAAAAGAGATGCCCAAACACAAAAACAAGACAAACACACAGAAGTCTGAGCTGCAGAGGCAGCTGCTCCTCCAGCACTCAGAACCACCACAGAAGCACTTGGAACAACATCCCCCTTCTATTCAATTAAATAAAAATTGAATAAATTTTTTGCAATTAAATCCTGAGGAGAGATTTATGCAGATACCTCCACAGATGCAAGTGCAGGACTCCAGCTAGCAGTAGTATCACACACCGCTCCTTTTTTTTTCTTTTTTTTTCCAAAACAGCCTTCTTTTGGTTTAATCAAAAACAAAAAAGTTAAGAAAGTTGGCTTGAGAATTAAGTTAGTTACACGAGCAGAAGCACACCTGCCAAGATCACTGCAGAGTCCCATTAAGAGGAACAATATACGGCTTCCTAAGGGCACTAAGGTGTTCTATGTTTCAAATAGAGCAGTAAATGCCACTATCACTCTGACACAGATAAACCACAGCACACCCTGTAAAACATTTCATGTTGACTGAAAAGTCTTTTTAAAGATGTTTTCCCAGATCACATTTACAGCTCTGGCTATCTGATTCATACTGGCACGTGCGGAAGAAATAGCAAATTGGCTTTCTTTTTCTGAAACTCAACGAGTCTAAGAACTGAAAAATTAAGATACTGGAAAAGCTGTCTGAGCAGAAAAAAAATCCTAAGCTTCTTGCTAAAGTTTGTTGCACAGGTTATATCAAAATCAGGATACAAAGTAAATCTTTGCATCCACGAGGTCAGGGGAGCACGCCAACCACACAGTCTACAGTACCTCACAATTCAGACCGAGCACTAAAATTTATAAAATACAAATCAAAATAAGGGATGTGCAAAGTAGTCCCAGCCACACCACACTTCCTAAGTTTTCATACCAAAAAAAAAGCAGTAAATTTATTCCTGAATGCACAGAAATGGTTATGCTGGATCAAATTAATGATGCATCAAATCCAGCAAAACACCAGAAGAGCTTCTTCCATTCCTACATACTTTGAACATCCAAAGTTTGCTCTGAAACCTCAAAAGCTGAAGCTGATGAGCCCCAAAACATGTAAGCTTATAATCACTTAGAAACTATTAACGCTCTGCAAAAAGCTCTGTGCCTTCAGCAGGCTGCTCCTGGACCTTCTGCATCTCATCCTATTAGGAGGCTCTCTTCCCACTGCTCTCTATTTAAAGACACCCGGTAACCTTCTCTTCCCTCTGACACAAGTCTCACTTGCACCTCTCTTTCCAGAGAACTGATTGTTGGTCCTTAACAATCATTCCCACTCCCCCACAAGCCACAGCCGGGAGGAATTATTCATCACTTTACATAATAAGCAGCAGAGACTATTAAATTAAATGGTGAGGATGTAGGTTTAAAAAACAAACCCCAACACACGCTCTAAAAAGAAGCAGTGTGCAAAAATTCCACAATTAGCTTTGGCAGTATATTCTAGAGGTCAAAAACTTGTAAGATTTAAGTTAGACAGCTTTATGATGGTAAAGCTCCTGAGTAGCTTATGAGACTATTGAATATAAAGATGTGTGTAGTCTAAATTCAGGCACAGTCTATTAGTCTAATACAGTGTAAAATTCAGGCACCTTCTGAACCAGATACTACTGAAACCTGAGAGATGAGGAGGATGTCACTGATGGCACCACACAAAAAAACCATCCTTTTCCCAGCACCATTCCAAAACAACTAATCCTGTCCACTATATGAGATGGAATGAGCGCAGAAGGAAGAGCAATAAGGACTAGACCCAGAACCTGTTTTCAAACTTGCAGTAAGGTTGTGCTGTCTCTGCTAAAGAAGTTAAATGACAAAAGAAAAGTCGCAAGAGAGGCATCAGCGACCGGCCATAAGCGGGGGAAGCAGGCAGGATGAAAAACTGAATTATTCAAGCGGGGAGAGACAAGAGGGAGCGCATCCAAGAAGGTGACAGATAAACACGACCTGGGCTCACCCAGTACGGCGTTTCACGGCCGCGCTGTAATGCAAGCCCGCCGGACCCGCGCTGTTTATCAGCAGCGCGGGCAGGGACGAGCACGGCGGAGCGCTCACGCATGACAGCGAGTGTCCGGCGCTCCGGGCTGCCATGTTCTCCCGACGCCCGTGTAAACAAGGCGCTGCCCCTCGGCGCTGCCCGGCCGCCTCCCGCCCGCTCCCGGCCCGGCGGCCACGCTGCCCGGGCTGCGTACGCTGACAGCTCCGGGCACCGCCCGCCGCTCCCTCCGGCGGCGCGGCCCCGCGGGCAGCGGCCCCGG